>WUAW01019950.1:13076-23468 GCA_017165845.1 Thaumetopoea pityocampa | reverse complement strand
CTTTAACATCTGTTAACGCCATTTTTAACAGTTACACGTATGTTAAGTGCAGCTGAAACAACCGGCCCTTAGTCTTCTTCAAGAAAAGAGTTAAAAGATCGTCAAAATGCGTCCAGTAGTTATTGCGTGATTTTATTTCAAAAGGATAGACATAAACGAACAGGAAAATTACAAGAAATAAAATGTTTCTGTTTCTACATCAAAATATATTCCATTTAGGAAAGTATATTCCATTTAAAATATTACCAAACTGGGATTCCCTGTATCTTGAGTAATAGACAACGATATACATACTTACATATCATAGACAAATACTAGTGTTTTCGCCTCCCCCTTATTAGCATGAAATCCACAGCCTGAATAGAGACGAAATTGGTACTTATTTTATATACATTTAAAGGTAGTACGATTTCACTGGTTTTCTTTACTAATTATTTGATATGATAATTTATTATCATCATACTCGTATCAGTCTACAGACGTCCATTGTTGGACACAAGTCCTCAAATGATCGCCACACCAAGCGGATATAAGCCGCCTGCGTTCGCCGATTGCCCGCGACCTTCATGAGGTCATCGGTCCACCTAATCGGGGGGTCGACCTGACAAGGTGTACCAGATTTCCCTGCGAGATAAGATCCGCAGTGAGGTAATCCACAGAAGAAATAGTCACCGATGTAGTTGAAAGGATTGCAAAGCTGAAGTGGCAGTGGGCAAGGCACACAGCTCGCAGAACCGATGAACGTTGAGATTCCAAAGTGTAGGAGTGGAGACCCCAAACCGGAAAGCGTAGTGCTGTTGAATACTAGATAAAAATAATATACAAACAAGATAAGTATCATTCTAAGTGAAATATTACAAACGTCATATTAATTTCTACAACTCACCATACCAGAAGAGTTGCGGAAATAAAAAACTAAGTCTGGTATAGTTAAATCACAACTTTGGGACATATTAGACCTAGTCATATCACCAGTGCCGAAACGGCGACAGACGAAGACAAATTCGGAATAACTGAACGGTATTTTGCAATAGTGAAATAATAGACCTAAAAATATAATAGAAATACCACTACATTGCGTCAAAAAAAGTCAAAATTACTGACTTTCATTATTTTCAGCAATATCTTCAATGTACAGGGCTGACACCATTAATTGGAGATACACTCCGTGATCAAATACCAACAAAGGGATCATATCCAAGTCGAAATAAATATTCTCGTCATATACAATATTAAGAATCTCAAACGAATTTAAAAATCCCATTCAGATCGACGCTATACCGTACTCGAAGGATTTCAGGCCAAACGAATTTAAATATCACTTTTAGACCACCGCTATACTGTACTTGAAGGAATTCACGTGAACCTAAATCTCGTGCCATATGGTCTAGATGTCTGTCAGTTCAACGTTAACACGCACAATCTCATTAAATAGACAAGTGTTCTTTTGTCTGATGACTGTTTTACAGAGATTAGTGTTGACCAAAATGCCAAAAATACAGTCATGGTCCTGTATGCAAGACTAGCAAAAAGATAGGTACGATATAGAGAATGGAGATAGGCTATGAATTATTATTATCACCATCACATAGCGAAACCGAAGTTTTAATTAGTTCTGTAAAAACAGTGAACAGCCCTAATTTTTCACTTGATAAACAGAATCTAGTTTGATGAGTACTGATTAGGTCGCAAGACTTGCGAGACTCTTGCAGCAAGTGTAAAATTGGGAACAGAACAGTCCCAATACTAAAACCTGATTTGTGCAAGATCAAAACTAGGTGAGTCTCGTCTCGGTCTTGCATAGATCGTGTAGGTCAGGCTCGTTGGAGGACCTGAAGAGATATACACTATAGTAATATATCTGATAACATTTTAAGTTTGTATATTTAGAGAATTATTATGACATCTATTACGACAATTGACAATTATTATTATGACAATTGACATGTTGTCCTATGACAACATAAAGGGTGATTACGTCACAACCATTTAATACATAGAGCATTATACTGACGATGTTGTACATTCATTCTAACAACGAAATGAGGTTATCGGACATTTGAGTCAGGAGATTGTAGTACTACTATTTGTACAATGATAAAGCATTGAAAAGAATAGATTGCGTTACTAAACTTACGTAACATTTGGGAAAATCACTGGAAATAAAGACAACACAGACTTGTTTCATTTGGTAATAATGATGCAAATAGAATTTTAGCTGTTTTATTGTAATCAGTTAAAAAAAGAGAATTTATGATATAGCAAGTTTATATATGATTAAATTTGTGGCGACCTATACTATCTTACATAGTACCGCGCATCTTCAATAGATGATGTAGCTCTTAAGTGACTGACGTCACTCATGATATACAAGTTTAAATTACGCTGATGAAGTGATTTAGGGTATATACAGCGTCCCGACATCAACCGTGGGGTACTGGCAGCCCCTCCCTTCCACAGACAATACTCGGCGGAAGATCTTCCCTTTTCCGATAATGCCACTCCTGCCACACTTCGACCTTATAGCTGGCGACATTTCTAACCTCATATCCCATCGCTAACTTCATATCCTACTATAAATTTACGAACCCGAGGGCCCTCGGGAACGTTTCCAGGTCGATAAATGGTCTACGCGGGCGAAGTTGATAATCTACAAGTTGCAAAGATAAATGTCAGTCGAGTTAATGAAGGTACACAGAAAACCCAAAATCTTTTCTGACGCAGCAGTGCCTTGCGTTCTATTTACTCATAGTCCGCCGTAAACTCGGTGCAAACATTGTTTCTTTCAACCGACCAGTAACGTGTCAGTCACGACCACCGGGTCAACGATCGAATAACGGCAGATCACATCTATAAATATGATTCACTTTTCGTTTATACACTGTAATTTGAGAACTTGCGAAAGTAGATTAACCAGATACGATGAGTAAAGACTCTCTATCTGTAGACTTTCTGCAAACCGATAAGCCGAAATGAATTCATGTGATTTACCTATTGAGACTGTAGCACTAACATACATTTCTAAGTCTGTCTGTCCCTTTGCAGACATGCATGTATGATGTGACCTATATACACATTCTGGCTTAGTATCATCATCGTCAGCCCGTGAAGCCCACTGCTGGACATGGGAAAAATGAGAGATTTACCATAATCAGCACGCTTGCCAGACATCCTCGCGATCGCAGTAGATTTTGATTGAAAACACACCACGCTTTTGGGTTCGGGGTCGCCAATCCAACACTTCAGAACCCCAACTTCTGTTCTGTGAGTTGTGTGTCCCGCCCACTGCAACTTCAGGTTTGCAATATTTTGAGCCACATCGGTGACTCTTACTTAAGACAGTAAGACTTTAACCGATTTTAATTCTTCGTTGAGCCCATAGCCGATATCATTTCTTCGCAAGTGTCGCAGATTTCAACCCGTAAGAGACCACTACTACACACGGGCCTAAAAAGGAGGGGTTAAGTTATCATAAATTAATCAACGGAACATTTTAAAAACATCAAATTATATCTCTACTGCACAGTAAAATGTTTTATCTTAATCCAAAGACTTTACCTTGTTCCGTCACAGAAGCTAACACAAAGATTTACAAGAATACAGATTTACATTTGATTAATGTTACTGAGATATCACAATCTCCAGACTAAACACTTATCTATAAGTTGAAATAAATTACAAGGTATGATTTGGAATAGCATTGTTTTTGTTTGTAAAACTTATCGTAGAACTGTAATCTTGAAAATAACAATACAAAGCGAAGAGTCAATTTTGCCCAAATTTGCGAATGCAGAGGGAGAGCACTGAAATTCTGTAAATTACTTTTTTATTTAACATTAAACTACAATACGGTTATATACGCCTCCAAGATACCTGCCAAGCGTGGAGATTATGTCAAATCCCTCCTTTTTAAAGTGGAGGCCCATGACTAGCAGTGGACTACTAGTGATGACGATGATGAAGTTTATATAATAATGAGAAATTCAAGACTTAAATTATCTGGAAATATTAAGGACTTACCAAGTTTCCAGTTGTCCATAAATTATACATCATATATCAGCAGGGCAAGCGATGACAATATGTTTATTTATAAATAAAAATATATTCGACCCTACGCAAGTTTAATACCTAAATTTTTCGTGCCATCGAAGGAGTGATAAAAACATATACAATTATAGAATTTGGGTTTGATGATAATGCAATTCGTATAATATAACAAGAAACAAGGAAATGTATTATGTTTCGAAACACATTGTGATATATGTAAAATGAAGAATTCAATACCACACATGACAATATTTCTATTATAAGCCAGGTTTGTTCTTCGTGAACATGTAAACAAAAACTACTTCTGCGGAATTATACTGTATCCACCCGTGGCTATGAATGGTGAAAAGTACTCGAAATTTCGAAACNTATATATATATATATATATATATATATATATATATATATATATATATATATATATATATAATTATTTATAATTATATTATAAAAGTAAATTTATTTTCAAAAGTGATTTCTTTCATGTTGATTAATATGTTCAATATTCTTATAGAACTACCCGCAAACATATTTATGATGGTCTATTGAGAACCATGATGCGGAAGTCAACCGTTAATCTTCCATCTTTGTCTTGTCAACTTAGCTGTCGGGTTTTCAGTTTTCATTAGTTTTATAACTATTATTGAGTAACTTTAAATCTCACGGTCGTTTGTCTCAATCAGTTAATTAATTACACTTGGCAGCACTTAGTTGTAGGTATTTAGAGATTTCAGTTCACCAATTTTGGTTAACTGCATAAGTTTCCCTGAAATTTTAACCAGCTAACTAATGATCAAGAATCCTGTTCATAGAGAAATATCATTTAGTAGAATGTTTGAGGATATGAGTCATCGTAGCGTACTGGGTAAAGCATGGCCCCAAATCCGAGAACTGAAAGGTCTCGGCTTCGATCCATCTTTCGAAAGGCACGTTCCGGTTGGTGTTTCAACATCACTGATCGTTAATAGGAATTGTGGTGGCTCACCTGGTTGATGTCAGATGACAATTGGTCATTTTAACCTGCCCTACAGTCGCATCGCCTACAAAAAACAGTAGATCCTGACTCAAGTCGGCATAATGCCAGGTTTAGAAAGAGAACGTTTGAGAAAACAGCCCATCACGCAATTCGATATGCGACTTTATGTTTCTATATTGCAGTTATTTAAAAGAACATTTTGATCTCCCTAAAAGTCCATTATGATGCAAAAATTGTAATATTTAGAGTCTACCCCGTTTAAATTTACAAATATTTCTACCAAATTAACCTAAGAAAGACAGTAAATACAAACGAAAGCTATCCGCTAAAGCATAGTGTCTACGTTATAAAAATAATTAAGTATAATAAATCAAAACATTTATAATTATATTCTGTACTTGCAGTAGTTACGAAGCCAATTAGATGCAATCTCAATGACGTAATTGAAACTTCACAAGCCATATTGTGTTAGGCACCAGCATTGTGTTACACAATGCGCGTATATTTGAAAAAGGACAAGCAAATTTATCACAACCATATTTGATCTACACGAGGTCGATACGAAAAGTACGGGTTTGTTAGACGTTAAATACAACTTTGTATGCTTGTAAACTAATTTATGTTAGATTGGGAACATTAAAAAATATATAAATAAGTCATTTTTGTTTGTGATATTTGTTATGTTTGTTAATTTTTGAAATTACCTTAGATATATTGGAATGGATAACACGAGTAAAATAAAAAAAAATAATAATACACAGAACATAATCTAAATCCAAGTCACTCGTACCAAGACGCTGTTAGGAATGTCTAATATACAAAAAAGAACTTCGTGTGCAAAACCGTTCCTATTTCGATGGTAACCAAAAAATAACTAGAGACACAAAATGATTAAAAAACATTTTAATATAGAAAAAAAATATATGTACATAGGAAGAGTCTGCCACGAAGAGTTACGTAAATTTTTAGCAAATTTACAATTTTCGCACCTAAATCCATCTATTCTTGAAGTCCAAGTTACCTTGACGTAACGTAATTTTAACGCTTTCTTTTAATTAAACAATACCGTGGTAAAGTGAATGTTAGTAAGCAGGTGCAAGGTGTTAATAATAAACGGAAATTACGTTTCCCAAAGAATAGACGGCAGAATTGAAATGTGTCAAATCTATTTCAATTATGCCATTGATGCGGTACATACAGATATACACATATAACATATACCCAATAACCATGTAACTGCGTCCCATCTACAATACAAATTAAACTGTACACTACTAACCAAGGCAGGAATTCCAAGGATTCTTGTTTATCCCGATAACTAGGGAATAAATCAAGCATATCTTTAGCCATACCGTAAAAATTAGAATATCAAGTTAAAGTCTAATTACAGATAGTGTTCTCCCGACCATTGTAGTAAAGTTATTGGGAATTACTGAATTTATATTCACAAAATTAGAAGATTAATCGCATGCAGGAACAAATGTTATTACTCTTCTTTTCCATTATCTGTATCTCTTTGTCTAGTACATAATCATACAAGTTAAGTAAGACTTGTTTTATTGGTGTTACGTGCAGAATTGGATCCTTGAAGATGTTCTCATACACTTAAACAAGATTCACTGTGCACACGTACTCTTTTATCACTTTGGTTTACACTGCAAACATTTACATCGTACTTCTCAAATAATAAAAATGTCAAGATTATGTGAATAGCGTTATTGATCGCATCGTTTTTTACTGCGTCTTATGATTTAATTTGACTTGTGCCAAAATTAATTTGTATTATAATAAACCAGTAAACCAATTCTGCACTGAACACCAGCGAGACTGTTCACAAATCATCAAATATGATTACAAGATGATGACGATCAGGGAACAGTCATACTACAACGGTACCGGGTAGTGGTCAGTGTCACTCCAGTGCGTATGTACAGACGCATACGTACCCTAGTTGGACGTGGCCGATATGTCTGTTCGGGTCGTCGGATATGAGGGCGCGCGTCATCGACTCTGTGGTATTGGCACCACCCTCCTGCTACACGGAGGACAAACATAAACATGTAGACATACAATGCCCATACGACACAATGCACGCGAGACTCGATAAATCACACCACACGACGGACAATGCCTGTTGTAGGAAAAAAGTAGCCCCATTGACTCACCGCCAGACGTAAGACGTTCAACAGTACGATGATGTGCTGACAATAACCTAGCTACGAACTTCTATAAAGCTTTGGTATGTTAGTTTGTATCTACTTCGTACTGTGTACCAATTACAGTGTCATTTATTTAACTAATATAATCTCTAACTGTCTCGTCGTGACTGCCAGGGAAGACATAAAAAAATAACGGCATGCATAAAAATAACATACAGAAGCGTGGATGAATTCATGATTAACGTAAATAAAACATATGAACCTTCTAGATTCCGACAAATCGGCCTGAAAAACTTCACAGATGGACTTCAAAAATAAATTACGTACGAACTTTTGTTAGTTAAAATATAAATATAAAAAACTCACTCAGGCAGCAATTGGTTAGCACGCTCGATAAGGGACTCAGTCTAAGTCATACAGTTTTATTAGGACTGAAACGGTTTTGGCCGGGCACTGCCGTGCTACACTAAGCTATCACACTATCACACAAAGAAATCAAAGAGAGGTGTTATGATCATGATATACTATAAACCGGCCGACTCCAATGCTTGCCTGAGTGGTGATAGGTTGACTCCAGCGTCAGCGTCACAGTACAAGCGCTGCAAAAATAACAACGCTCATCTATGTGCTTTGATTTCCATCATAAATAATGGAGATCAAAACTGTTCGATGAGCGAACTTTAGTGAATATGTAGCATACCCCAGCTTGAGAGCTTGCCCGCCCGCCATGAGTCCCTCCTCCCCAAGTAGAGTCACTTGTTCCTCCTCGCGCGACGGGTCCGCCATCTTGTGCACACATACGCCAACATGGCGTCAAGGTCAATGGCGCGTCAATGTCAATGTCACATTCGATACGACAATGAAATATTTGATATAATATTATGTTGCCAGATTGAAATTAGTTTAAGATTAGAAATTGTAATAAGTCTAGAATAATGAATACAATCGACGCAGACAGTAATGTATGCGTCCGATCCATCAAGTGACGTCAATGGACGCACGAAAATGTGACATGACACGAACAACGCGACGTCATTATTTCAAACAATACAACCGAATCGAAATATTGAAATCGATTATTCTTACTTTTTGAAGCCCACTTTGTCGTGTAGACGTTATAAAACAAATCGAATACTACAATCATTTGAATAACTTGAGACCCACGTCCTTTGGTTAGGGATATTTTGAGATGATATATTTAATGCTGAGCNGACACGAACAACGCGACGTCATTATTTCAAACAATACAACCGAATCGAAATATTGAAATCGATTATTCTTATTTTTTGAAGCCCACTTTGTCGTGTAGACGTTATAAAACAAATCGAATACTACAATCATTTGAATAACTTGAGACCCACGTCCTTTGGTTAGGGATATTTTGAGATGATATATTTAATGCTGAGTAGCATTGACTGGCGTTGGAAACTGATTACTTTTTAATAGTGAAAAGCGCTTGTGATATCGATATTGAAATAAATACTAATATTTTATGAGACACTGCTCTAAAACAAAGGGAAATCATAGACGAAAATAAAGATGATTAAAAACAAAAAAAAAAAGAAAACATCGATAGTGGTGCTAGTTTTTTTCTACAACAGCTGTTATATACGTTTAACATTCGTTTAATTATCGACCTCATGACTATCTAAGATTAACACAAGGCAATTGATGTTTTTCATTCTAATTAGTTTTTTGTCATACGTCAGTGATTACAGTCAACATTGACTGTTAAATTTAAACAAGCAATATTATTAGGTAGCTAATTAATTACCGATATACGTAAAATATCACGAGGACATTGTCGACATGAGCTATCTTATCGTAGGTTAGTTATAATTTATTGAGTCTGGCAACATAGAAGCCGATTATGAAGATAAACATTATCCATTTTTTTGTGTGTGTGCATCGGGCAACAGGAGAACCGTAATTTTGTTTAATGTTACTTACCTCGTCAAAGAAAACTTGGGTTTTTCTTAATATATGCTTGAGTTCGGTGAGTTCTAGGTAGTTGCGTTTCAGAGCTTCCGCGTTC
This sequence comes from Thaumetopoea pityocampa, assembly GCA_017165845.1. NCBI lineage: Eukaryota > Metazoa > Arthropoda > Insecta > Lepidoptera > Notodontidae > Thaumetopoea > Thaumetopoea pityocampa. The sequence goes on along the minus strand of WUAW01019950.1, from coordinate 14,251 downwards.
TGATTCACTTCGCGGAGTTCATTTTCAAGTTTTTCGAAGGTAGCCTGATTGAAAAACAATCACATTTATCTATACAGCATACCATAGCAATAATGAATGACCATAAATATCAAATCTTAGATTTCGAGTTCGAATCCACCGCGTACTTTTTGAAATCGTGTACGTCCTTATTATATATTTAATATAAAATTGTTAAATGTTAAATTTTCAAAAATCAAAGACATTTAAAAACAAACTAGTCGGATCGACTAATTAAGGGCTTCTGAAACCGAATCTGTCGATGTTTGTTCGTTTGTTAGTTTGTTTGTTTGTTTGTTTGGGCTTCACGCAAAAACCAGAGGATATATTTTCGTTAAACTGTTACAGTTTTAAAGGTACTATTCCGATTTAAATACTGCAGCATGTTTCATCAAGATCTATCCAGTAGTATTAAAGATATAGCTTGATCCCTGTTTTAGTAGCCGTTAGTAGCCGCCATTAAGTTACTAGAGGTCAAGTAAAAGTGGTTAATGATTTTTTTATATAAATCTATAATTGTGTCGAGATTTCCCTTGTTGCGGAAAACCGAGCAAAAGCTAGTATTTGTATTTAATAAGTAAATGGTCTGATGCAATCACAGATTTATATAAAAAGACATAAACCAATTACTTGACTCCTCGTAGTCTAACGGCGGCCACTAAAACAGGGATCAAGCTGTTTCTTCAATTCTACTGAACTGATTTTGATGAAACAAGCCCCATTATTTAAGTCGGAATAGTACCTTTAAGACTGTAATAGTTTAACTAAAATCTACCCGCTGATGTTTGCGTGAATCCCGAACAAACAAACAGACAAACATCGACGGTTTTGATTTCAGAAGCCCTTAATTAGTCGATCTGAGTATTTTGTTATTAAATATCTTTGATTTTTGAAAATTTGACATTTAGCGATTTTATAATAGTAATAATATAGAAGATGATTGGTAAAAAAATAATATTATGTGGTAAAATAATATTATTAGGCGTGTGACTGACTTCTTAACGTTGTGGTCCACATCAGCGGGAAGTGTTAAATAACTAAAGTGCCGTCATCGATAGGAAAATAATTTTAACTGGGTTTTATTTTTTCCGCACACACTGACTCACTGGGCCCACATTAGGATTCCCCGTGGCTTGGGTACTGGACAACGATATACT
>WUAW01019937.1:3929-14889 GCA_017165845.1 Thaumetopoea pityocampa | reverse complement strand
CACCAATAAATCATATTTTGTACTAACTCGAGTGAACCTGATTACTTGTCGCGTCTGCGTTGTAGAAAGTGTACGCAATATGCGACGATGTGTATGTACGCGAGCGCGTCATGAATAGAAATCGTTCTTCGACTATAACTTTCGAACCGCTGCTCCCTCGGTAATAGCGGAGTGATAGACAACACGACCTCCACAAATCCACTCCCGATTTATTAGTATATCTACATATTATATAAGGTTCCCCGAAGCGTTGAAACAGGGGAAGCTGATCGGGAAATTGGCAACATCTAATGTCAATAAAATCTCACAATGAATTGGACAAAACGTTATTTTCAGTAAATCTTTGTAGGAATCAAAATGATTCGTTTCATTTATTACCATTTTGCATTATATTGCATTATATATAGTTTATACTTCAAAAAAATCATTTAACCGGTATTTTATTGTGTTTTATTAAACGAGCAAGATGATATTAAAATGTTATCTCAAGGTATTCACGAGAAACATCGGTTTAGAAAATTGGAATTAAAGTAGAAGTATAATCGCAATGTTTTATTGCGTGGCGTTAGTAATGCTTTCGTTACCGAGTTCCGCCTTCCATTTGAACCTATTCTATATTCTTGATCATTAGTATCCTATGTAGTGTTGTTCCTAAATTTAACTTCACGATGTACAGCCGGTGCTTCTTACGATGACTACGGTGACTTTAGTTATGTAGAGAGATCTCCTACCGAAATACCCTCTTTAACATAGTGACCTAAGACTTCAGATCTAGATTATACATGTAGTCTCAATCAGACTGCGAAACGCTACTTGTCCACTTTAGCAATTTTATAGATAATAGTGGTGGTGTTGCGAAGATATTAGACGACTCTTATTAGCTTGGGCTATTGCCAAGCTCTCGTTATGAGAAAATGCAAGAACCTGATGACATAATTTCCTTCTTATGCGGTAATATTAATTGATTAAATTCACAGTTCTCGAACCGTACCTTGATACCACGTAATAAGGTTGTTTCCTACGTTTGATTTTTTTTTTAATTATTTTATACGCAACAGCAAATACCATTAAAAAAGAAACCTTTCTGTGAAAACGGTATTGGAATTAGTGGTAGAATAAGGTAATAATTAATATTTTAAAATATGGGCATAAGGAAGTGCGGGGGCGTAGTGGGAACATCTCACTATCTCTCTCGCTGCCCGCTCTATAATGTCGATGACGTCATAAAACAGTATGTGCATCCTGTTTTTGTAACATGACGTTTGCCCTCAACACCAAGTTTTAGAGGTTCTTAATTTACTTATTAATGAAGTGATGTATAAAACTATTTCTATTTTAGATTGAATATAACATAAGTTGTTAATAAAATTAATATAAAATAAAAGCTTGTAAAAATGTGTCAACTACCCTGTTATATAATAACGACATTATCAAATTGTAGGTTTAAAACTTCTTGGTGACGAGATGTAAGGATAAAATATAATATTTATATTGAATTTAAATCTAAACAAAACTATAACATCTTGACAAATCATTTCCATATACATTCAAAATAGCCGGTAAATAGATCCACTGTTAATATATTATGTTTTATATACTATTACCAAATTGTTAAATGTAAATTTTGTAAATCAATGTTAACTAAAAAACAAACTACTCAGATCGACTAATTAAAGGATTCTGAAACCAAATCTATGGATGATTGTGTGTGCATTTTTTTGTTTTTTGACGTAAATACCAGCGGGTAGATTTTGATCAAACTATTACAATTTTAAAGGTTACCGACTTAATATTGCGGCATGTTTAATTAAAATCGGTCTAGTTAACTTGCTTGATCCGTATTTTAACAGGCGCCGTTAAAGTACGAAACCTCAAGTAAAATGGTTCTTAGATTTTTTTCTGTGATTGTTTCAGGATTTCCCATGTAACGAAAAACCGACATTCGCGCGGGCGGAGCCGCGGGAAAAAGCTAGTATATTATATACCTGGTGCCGGATTTCAAAAATCCGTGGTGGTTATAAATTGGAAGAGAATATAAAGTTATTTAGATGGTAAAAGCGAATTCATTATAGTAAAATAAATCACTATTTCACGATGGTTCTTTGAGCTAATGTTCTAAGAAATCTTTGTTCTGAAACAAGTAATGTCGCCATATTAGCTTGTTATTTATCAAAAACTCTATAAAATCTTAAATATAAATAATTCTCTCGTGCCGTAAGTACAAGATGTACGGCTATATTTAGGTAATATAGTATATTTCTAAGATAAGATAGCTTTAAAACTAATTATCAAATTCCAGTTCACTTAAAAATTGTTATAGCAATAGTGAACTACCTACAATTAACTTAAAAGAATGCTTTTATCCAACATAATGTCTGGAATTTTAATTAATAAGTACAGATGACTAGAATATCTGCACCTTAATCTTTGTTGAGTTTTTAGTCTAAAGAGCTGCGATTGTACCAACACAATGTAGCATATTTTGCCATAGCCAGTAGATGTAGTGACGATAGGTCCAGTCACGTCCTTATCGTACAGAAACCAACCGTAGATAGACTACGTTATGTTGTCAGCTTGCGTGACGTCACGTCAACATGTAACCGAGCACTGGTCTAATTTGAGAGAAAAAAAATGTGATAGTTGGCACGTGAGACACTAACTCTCGGTAACTTACTGGAGATAGAACAGAAAGAAGTTATTAATTGAGTGTACTCACATACATAACATCACGACTAGAACATGGAGTGGTCAGTAATATTTGGAACGATTTAATAAGATTCTACAACGTACGTATTTCACCAAATAATCTCAAACAATGCATGGGGTAAAGTATGAGTATATTATGGTACCAAATAACGCACTGTACAGTAAAAAAATTGATATTGCTTCTATCCGATACGTTACTGAATATTCACAAAATGAATGAGTGTCGCTCTTCTATTATTAATAATATAATAATAAAAAATAGTCATAGCACCAACATTCCCCTTTTTCTTACGAACGGGAAAATATCCAAAAGGGCATAGCAGTGAAAGCTAATTGAAACCTGCACAATTAAACCACACGCCCGCGCCGCTCATTTAAATGGTCCCCCATTTCTAAATGTGGAATGTTCGTCATGAGAAATACTATAATATAAATATATACATATACATGTATACATATACGAGTACATATATAATATAAACATACAAACATCTGCATACCTGCATAATAAAATTACATCCAATAAAAAGGCGCAACAAAGATTTTAAGTTTGGAGCTCACAGACCCAGGTACTGGACTTTTAACAACTTTTTAAATACAGTTACTAACTCTTTTTTTACCATATTTGAGTTAGTACTTGACTACAATCCCACCTGATGGTAAGTATCGATGTAACCTAGGCTAGTAAAACGTACTAGCTTAATAAAAACCTATTCAGTTTTTAATTAGACTCATTTATTTTAATTAGATGTATTTTAATTATTCATTTTAATTAGACACTTTATCGGAAACGCATCGCATATCGCAAAAATCACCCCAGAGTTTAGTTAATTGACTATAAGTCAAAATACATATCGGAATCACTTAAAGTAAATACAGAAACGAAAGAAAAAGAAAGATTAATTAATCTTCATACATAATATTAATACGTGCAAACTTGAAAGGGGCTCCATCTTCAATGAAGATATTTAAAGCCAGCTAAGTGACAAAGTTTCGTAAGCTAACATTAATCGATTGTGAAAACCGGTATCAGACTGAGTGTGAAACGGAGGATAAAGGCCTTTGGAATAGTTTTTGTATGGTACAAAAATCTGTGATGTGAATGTGATGTGTGTATTGTTTGAACAAGTTTCAGAAGGCCACAGAATTTGAATTGGGTAGCGATTGTCAGCTCAAGAAGTTCACGTGATATGTAACATCCGAAATTACACATTATATTCAGTGTAATCCAGTATTCACAGAATCAGCTTCACAGCCATATGAGCAGCAACTTTTATAACAGATCTACCTGTTACCCCCGACTCCGGCTACGTTGATGTCGGAAAAATTTCCTTGCCCGATTTTACAAATTGGAGATATTTATAATTTTTGTTGACCGTTGACCCCTTTTTTAAACCTCTTAGACTGTGCATTTTCAAAATTCTTTTCTTAGTTCTCCCTGTACTACTAAAGGCAACTCGTAAAACTTCACGTCTAGCACCTCTGATTTAGGCTGTAAGTTAGTCAGTTTTCTGACACGACAGTTTTATATATTTAGAGGTAGATATAAGTTTAGAGTAACAAAGCAGTGATAGCCCAGCAGTATGACCTTGCATGTCTTAGATTTCGAATCCAAATCCAAGGCTCTGACTTTTTGAAATCATGTACGTTTTAATAATTAATTATCAATCGCTTCAAACAAAAAAAAAACAGTATTAGAAACATTCTGAGTAAATCTATATGACTGAGAGATTTTCCCGATGGCGCGTGAAGTCTACCAAGCTGTATCAAGCCAGCAGATGGGATGATAATAACGACAAGTTTATTAATTTACAATCAGTAAGAAAAAAACCTTACTACTAATATTTGAAATTTTATATTTGATAATTTCACATTAAAAATAGACTACAGAGTTTTTTATTCTTATCCATTCAGTTCAATAAATCCTAGTTAACTATGAAAAATCTATTGGACAACAGTTTATGATAATATGGTTATGTGTTGCCAAATAATTTGTATACCATTGTTTGATTTCTTCGGGCGTTCGACGTTCGTAATATCAATTTTAAAACAGCAGAAACACGCAAACACTAAAATACTTCTTATCTCGAAAGTAACGTGTCGCATATTGACGTAGCGCCGTTATCTGAAGAACATTTTCGCATACACAATAGCCGGACGACCGCACAAGAAACACGCGTATGCGTGCACAACAGTAAGGTTTAACGGCAGCAAAACGGTTTTAGAACTGTCTCGCTTGCATCGCTAACGACCGGGACGTGTTACCGCACATGTTCATCGTCGTCAGCACCTGTAAGTCCACTGTTGGACAGTGGCCTTCTCCTTAAAAAGGAAAGATTTGTCATAACCTCCACGCTTGGCAGACGTTTTCGAGATTGCAATAGATTTTGATTGATGCAGGATAACGCTGCCCATTAATCTGGTACACCCCTCAGCTGGTTCTCACACACCCACGGGGAGAGATGAAGTGACGCTATTATTACGCCGGCAACAATGAACTTGCTCATTTATAATGAAATACGTGTCAAGGAATGACAGAAGACAAAAACAAAGACACCACTCAGTTAAAAAGTGAAAACTGCAGTAAAATAAGGGTTTATTTTACTGCGGCTATCAAAAAAACATCCGACGGCTGACGAGACCCATTATGCAGAGACTAATTAAATCAAACTCAGCAATGAGCGACGCTGTGCAACCCCTTATTTTGATTGCTTTCCATGTAAATTCATTTTGTTATTCGAATTCACTTCTAAATGAATTTCGTATCCTACGGCATTCGGCCGCAACGGGCCGACATCGGAAACTTCATAAATTATTATTACAGCGAACAAAACAATCTACAAATTCGAAGTACATAACGGGAGTGCTTAAATTGAATTGTAAAAGTTCAGAGCGTTGCGGACAAAAGTTTACAGTCAGTAGTGCCCCACGCCCAGCCGTAACTTCCCACGGCTTGATATCTGATGACAATCCACGTCTTTAATAAAAAATAAACACGATGAACGGAGTTATGTAAGCTACTATCGCGAATTATTCGCATATTTCAGATATAATATACACATCAAATTATTGTGTAATTAACAGAGCACAACACGCCTATCATTACATTTTCATAATTCCGAGCGTATTAAGCTGTAGAGGCCACGGCGGAGAAAATGGAGGTATTAGTTTCGACGGAAAGCGAGGAGGCATTCGCATACGGCCCACGCACTTCAGATGTCACCCTTTACAGCTTTCAAGGGAAGATATTTGTAGCGATCGTCGCAAGTAATTAAGAAGCGAGCCACGCTTTGTCCCGAGTCCCCTAGGTCGACTTGGAACTCGGGGAGTTTGCCGCGCCTCTCCCCATTTACATAATTTCTCTTAACTGCATAATCGATATCGTGTATATCTTATCCCGTCTAGACATTGCCGCGGTTCGTAAGGCCGCATGGTATTACCATTCAAGTGATTCGCGAGTGAAAAGCCGCCTCCCCGACCCTTTCACGAAGTGCTTCGAGTGTTTCCCATGTCTCGTCTCTACGTTTGCGATTTGAGAACACACAGCGGCCGACAGAGCTTTAAAATAAACCCCATACATAATAAATCCTAAAGTCAAACCGTCCGTATAAAATTTCATACTAAATAATGAAAAGTATTTAATTGGCAATAAATGTGACAGTCTAACGGCACGAGAGAGGGTTGCCAGCGAAACGGACCGAGACTCTGTTAATAGCGTCAATGAAATTGAGAAAAGTGTAACGGTAGAGTTAGCCGGGCGGGCATTTATTACGAGATAGATCCGGACCGAGCCCTTACGGAGAGGCACGTGCGGGTAATCGGGAGAGAGAAGCGACGATGACCACAGAGTCACGATTTAACAAAGATCAAACACCACGCCGACGGCAAAGGCCGACAACCATTCGGATTCACTCCTACATGCTTTGAAATTACTGAGGGAATTCGATAGAGCTGAATTTAACAGCAACGTAGCCCTTTAGTTACAGCAGCCGACGTCCACGCTCATCGTTTACAAGCACTATAAATAAATAATTAGTCACACTACCTCGAGGGACACGTTCAGCTTACCCACATCATGCCTGTGACATTTTAATGGCCTTTTAAACGTGCATGCACGTGAGTCTTCAACCCATCTGTCGTGTGAATAATTGAATATCGACCAGTTACGACAACGACGGCACCCAGAAAAGATCGAATAGAACTATTTCCGCTTTCAATATTCATGGTCGCGTGCACCAAGTAACAAAGACAGGGTCCGTTACAGAGCAATCGCTGCAGGTTCTTCGTACGTAACACAAATCGGTGCATCCAATCACTGTGCCGCCGACGACGGGTCTACATAGTAAATTGGGAGTCAGTTTGCGACTATTGAATTATACGAGAGATGCAGCCGGGACGTCATACGCCAAAGTTTAATCTCCCAAAGCGACGGACGGGCTTATTATGCAAATAGCCGACGAGTCTCCTCGGTCATCTTGCAGGCACGTACGCCGCACACGGTCCGGGGTCTCGTGACGCGCCACGCGCCACACGCGCACGCCGCGCGTTCACAGAGCCGACACACACTATACAAACGTAATGGGAGCACAGCGCACCGCGCCCGCCGACTATATTTCTCTGAATGTCTATTATAGGGGCGTAATAAAATGGAATCTTGATGAAGATAAAATTATTCGACTATCAAAAGACGGCAGAAACTTCGGCGACGTTAATTTATTGCCTCCGAATAAAGTCCGACTTGAAATCAAAATGTAGACGGCATCGGCCAGCGGAAACGAACGGGAGTGAGAAGAAAATCTAACTCTTTCGTTCGCCGAGAGCCGACCCCCGACGAGCGTTAATTAAGCGAAAATCGAAACGTCAAAGCTCGACTCGGGCTTTATGCAAATCCACCAAAATTGACTTTCACGTCGACGACGTTAGAATTTTTACCGCTCTGCAGACGATTGTTTTAACGACCTAATTAGAGGAACGACGAAGACGTACGCGACAGTCTTAAACTTTCTACAGACGCTGGTGCGAGCGCACGAGACGTATTAATTTTGCAACGATTCTGAATTGTTTTTACAATGTTTTCGTATTAGTCGGAGTGTGGCTTTGTGAAGAGGGATACGAAACGACGCGACGAGGCGCGCCCGCAGCGGTGGCCCGGTACCGGTGCGTACCGTTAGAGTGAACTGCGCAGCGCGGGTGACCTCGCGGGCCCTAGTCGCACCGCCACTGAGCCCATTATAATGTATGTAATTTCATAATAAAGCCTTTAACACATAACGCACGCGCGCATAAAAACTTTCATAATTGTAATAGAAATTAACACAGAATTGTAGCAACAATGTAATCCGAAAAGGGTGAGCAGAACCTGTGGGGAGTTTTTGTCCTCGTGTCGTGAGAATGGGCATTTAGCGGCTCAGTTATTCCGAGGCGTATCGCGTGATATCATTAGAACATTATTGCTACCACAAATTTCTTTGTCACTTAACCGGGACCGGGTTTGTTGGATTTATCGAGCGTGACGCTCATGAACCGCCACGAGAAGCGAGGCGGCTTTGAGAATTTGGTCGTCCGCCCGTATCATCGAGCACACCCGCTGTTCGTGAAATATGCTCGGAGGCGAACCCAGGAACGCCCGTTCGTGATACAATGTTAAGGAGCTCGAAACGATTCTTGTTTTTGTTGTACATAGACCATTGATTCGGACGAGATGGCGATTAAATGTGTGTGGTACGTTGTACCGAAATATGAAGATGGCGCATTGTGGGCGGGGCACTTGGCTTAGGAACCGCACCGCGGTAACAAAATGATAGCCAAGATGAGTTGGCAGCCGAGATAGTAAAAATAAATATGGTAGGAGCATCGGGAAATTGTGTTGAAGTGTATTTCCGATGTATCAAGCGCAGAGAACGAGGCGAAAGCGATGTGTCAAAGGCTAAAGAAATGCATACAGACAGATGTAAGTAAGAATTGCACGCTGAGGAGAGTCATAGCGTAGTCAGTGATCGGCATTCGAGCCAACCTCTGTCTTAAACAACTCTTACCATTAATGCAGACGATCTCAGTGTTTGAAAGGCACATGAACCGGAGAGAGTCCTGATTGATGACTGAATGAGACTAGTCTATGCAGGAATTGAATGACACTAGTCAACTGACGCGACACGATCACCCGCAAGGTCGAAGAAACCTTCATATCACTCTACGTTCCGCCGCTGTAGGCGCGGTACTGTACTGAGACACAAACCCTCGATAAACATTTCTTCCACAACTGCTAAAGCCATGGCTCGATCCTCCCTCGAGGCGTCCTTGTACTATACTGTGTGTCCTTGTACTATACTGTGTGTCCTTGTGCTGTCAATAACCAAGTTGGAACATGATTAGATTAGTCATAAATACGACAGATAGGGAATTTGGAAATCTATATCTTTGATGAATGTAATGTTGTTTTCTGTGTTGATTAATAGTTTCTTTACTCACAATAAATCATTTTATTTTATTCAGTACAGTAATGTATACTTTTTAAAATCACAACCGTCGTTAGAGACGGCACAGCAGTTACCGTTATCGTACTTTCTGTGCCGCAACAAAAAAAATCAATATTTATATTCCGATTATAATTTAAAACTGATTGCGTCAATTTATCACAGAGTTTAATATAACAGAGTTGTTTTCGCTTATAAAGATATTACAAACTAGCTTTTGCCCGCGGCTCCTCCCGCGTGAATGTCGGTTTTTCGCTACATGGGAAATCCTGAAACAATCATAGATTTATATAAAAAGCCTTACAACCAGTTTTACTTGAGCTCGTACCTTAACGGCGGCTACTAAAACAGGGATCAAGCTGTATCATCAATTCTACTGGACCGATTTTGATGAAACGTGCTGCTGTGTTTAAGTTGGAATAGTATGTTTAAGACTGTAATAGTTTGACTAAAATCTACCCGTTGGTTTTTGCGTGAAGCTCGAACAAACAAACAAACATCGACGGAATTGGTTTCTGAAGCCCTTAATTTGTCCATCTGAGTATTTTTTTTTTCATTTTAAATATCTTTGATTTACAAAATTTGCCATTGACAATTTTATAATAGTATAGATTAATATTTTAATACACACATTCGATGGAATAGTTATAATGTAGGTGTCTTTAAGACGAGAGTTAATAAGTTTTTATTAACCAATTCGCATCCAAGCGCGGAATATTCTGCGAGCCGCGACGAGATGCCGATCACTCCCCATACTACGGTCTCGTCTACTGTCACCGAGTGCGGAATAATCCGTAATAGTTTTACTTCGTGTTGGCCGGAGAGCCAGGGAAAAGGACGTGAGTGTATGTATGTATGTATGTTGTTAAATATTAAATTGCCATGCTTGTGATGTAACATTGTGCATCAATGGTTTTACACGGTGCAGTGTTAATAAACGCCGCGAACAACTGAGTCGCATAGAATCAAAGGTGGGTGGCTCACTTTTGGCAGTTTTTAGCTTTCAACAAATTTTCAAAAATGAACCCAACTAACTCAGATCGACAAATTAAGGGCTTCTGAAACCACATACGTCGATGTTTGTTTGTTTGTTCGTTCGGGCTACACGCAAAAACCACCGGGTAGATTAATTAAATTGTTTCAGTCTTAAAGGTACTACTTAATACTGCGACATGTTACAACAAAATCGGTCCAGTAGAATTGAAGATACAGCTTGAAACCTGTTTTAGTAGCCGCCGTTAAGGTATGAGAGCTCAAGTAAAAGCGGTTTTTAGCTTATAATATATGTCTATGATTTTGTCGAAATTTCCCATGTAACGAAAAACCGACATTCACGCGGGCCAAGCCGCGGGCAAAGGCTATTTTATTATAGGTAAATTGACGGTGTAATTGTTATAGACGCGACTTACGATCGAAAGGTCGCGGGTTCATTCCGGTCTCGTAGCAATGAACTATTTCTAATTCGTGTACAGTCTACACTATAGACACCAATGTACTCAATGGAGAAAGAAAACTTCGTGATGAAACCTGCATGTCTGAACGGATGTGTGAAGTCTACCAACCCGCACTAGGCCAGCGTGGTAGACTACGGCCTAATCCCCCTCCTGATCTGGGGAGGTCCGTGCTCCTATAATGGGGACGAATATATACTAGGGATGATTATGATGGTGATTTATTTATTGTACATATCGCTCATCCAATAGGACAATGACATTTTTGCAATTTATCAGAAGGAGCGTTTCAGTTTAAAATTGGATTATACCCATTTTGTAAATCATATC
>WUAW01019935.1:22952-35555 GCA_017165845.1 Thaumetopoea pityocampa | reverse complement strand
TGTATATATTTATATATTATTACATATACATTGATTTTTTTGATCTGATTAAAATACAGGTTTTGTGATGGCAGGTGGAAGCCAATTAAAGGTGAACGTGCACCTATACAAGTCGGATGCGGCGTCACTACGCCGAAATAACGCGGCGCGAGTACGTGAGCGACGTATGTATGATTTAATTTACGATTTTGAATAACTGCTCTATATTTTATAGATAGACATTCAATTACCACGAGAAAAAGAAATGAGATTTAATTTCAATCTTTCTCGATCTGGTGATTGATATAATTTGAATGGAATTTAAAAAAAGTATCCTATATCTCATCCTAGATTATCTGGAATGAGATATGAGATATTTTTATTGGATTGCTACGCGAGTCTAGTCTGTCTCCACTTGGTTTGTTAGATTGACAAACGGCGAATGTTGTTTAGCGGTGACGTAGATGAATGTTATTTAACGGCTTAGAGCATTTCTGCGCCATTCAGTGGAAAATTTAAAAAATAATTGAAATTATTTTGTTATAAAATTAAGCTCCTTTTATCCTCTGTCAACTAAAGGTCTATCCATATAATATAAACTTCGTCCTTCAAGTACGATTATAACAGATCTTTTAGGAGCGCGTTCACCCTATTATAATACATGCAATTGAAATATTTCAGTCAATTTTTTTTTCTAAAGTTTTACCGTTCTTTTGATTTTTTTTGTTTTTATAATTTTATATTTTTTTTTTGGTTTTATTTTATGGATTAATTTTTGCCGTGCCGATTTTTTTTTGAAATCTTTCCGTGTCGATTTTTTTATAAGTTTTCAAAAATTAATGTTTTGAGACACTTTTATTTATAACTCTAAACAGTTTTCTTACACATATAACTCATTTTTAAAAATTATTTATTGTACTTTACTCAGCGCGGCAAAGTGCCTCGTATGTAAAATCTTTATAAAACTTATACATAGCGCGATATAAAATTGCCAGGCATATTTTTAATAATTTGTGATAGTTTCATTGCTTCGAGCTGTGGGAAACAACGCACAGATGGCAAAACATAAAATTAGAAAACAAAACAACAATTTCTAGTGTCTACGTTTACTTCTAATGGCTATTCAATATAAACACGAAACAATAGTTGCCGAGGCATCAATAAAAAAAAACATATCAGTGGATGCCCCACAATAAAAATAATTAGGCTACATACTAATTATCTATTTAGCTATAATAAATACATTCAAAATTCGTTTATGTTGGTAGCAGTAATGAATTTTAAAAAATCTTAAAATGAAAAAATGTTGAAAATGAGTTCATGCGTAAAACAAAATTTTTGAAAATAACTGTGAGTAAATAATAAAAAAAAACATGTGTAAACAGTTCATTAATTCAGAATATATCTATCATATCTATAATGGAATATCCTGAATCCGTGCTAAATGAATATCCTGAAAAATCGGTTTTAACGTCAGTCAGAATTCAATTTAGACGTTAATTAATTACCATGAGGTGCATACAGTGAACAGAATCCCCGACAAGCGTAGATAATATTTTATACATCCCTCGTATTAAATTTTAAGATATGTATAAGTTTTCTTTACTTTTGTTACAGGAATTCTGAGTTACGAGAATATGAGCAGAAAATTGACGGTCCACCACAGAGGAGCGAGAGTGTGGAATTAGAAAATTACATAAGATTGCTGCACTACTTTTTAATAAAAAAAGGTGGCAATTTATTTTATATGGCTCTTATCTAAAATCTGTGACCCATAAGAATTATACTACATCAGAATTTTTCTAAGAGTCATAAATCATAGATATAAAATCTAAGAGTCAATAATCATAGACAGTGTAATACTGGCCTTATTCTTGATTTTTTTTCCGCTATCCTTGCTCTTCTTTAATGAACAGTCAGACCCATTATAGCGTATTTGACCCAATATCATCGCGCGTCTATTATTTGTAAATCCAATAATAGTTTACGCGGCCTGTTAAACAGATAATTTGGCTTCTAAGCATCACCCATTAATATAAATTTCTCTCGGTTTGAGAAAATATTTAAATTAAGTTATTAAATATATAACATTAAGTTCGATATTTTATGACCAATATGCATTTAATTGGACATATTTATAATGAAAATATTAGCTAAAGGTATTGCTGATTTTTGAGTTTATTGGTAGCTTAACTTATTTATTGCGAATATTGGAAGAAAAAAGATTATTTATTACGTTTTATCCTTTTAAGATTTTTTTTATTCTTTACCGAGCGTATAACTCTGAAATATTTAACGTGTACATAGATAACAGCCTAGCGCTAAATATAAGGCAACACAATTATTTTAGCACCATTATAATTTTACGCATTCGTTCGTAGTTCACACATCACGCGAAAAGTATTAACTACCCTCAAATATAAATTCCCAGCTTTTGTTTAAAATATCTGATCAATTAAACGACGCTTTAAAGCAGTCTGATATTAATCACCGATACTGATATAGTATTCTTATTAAATGAAGGTGGCGGTCTAACGTCTGACTTTTTAATTTTGTTGCCATTTTGGAGGTACTCGATTAGTTTTTTAAATTAGATATAGAGTGAAATGTATTGAGTATCGTCAGAAGGACAACGTTATAAAGAGAAAAATGAGAAATAGGGCCGAGACGCGCCAGTAAAATATTAATACTATGTCATAGATCAATATCCTGGGTCATGGTGTCTTCCTTTTCCGAAAAAGCGGTCAGTGCTTGATTTCGCTGCAGCTTAACCAGCGTTCTTGTTTCGGAGATGTCCTCAATAACAAGTTAAAACTACACGAATCCGTATCCACAGGAATTCGTTGCGAGATCTCAGGCATAACAAACACATTAACGATTATAAAATTGAGCTGCAAATTTTGCATTTTTTAAACAAAAACACCTAATTGTAGCACCTTTAACACACATTCCAACATCGAACATTTCAAACGACACCAACATAAATTTTTCATAACCATCATCTCAAAGTACCTTTTCATTCCCATCTTTCATGCTCTTCCACATATTATTATTATTATTTTTAAACCTGGCCTAAATAGAATACACATTTTTTTTGTCATTTACGCTATTCCTCGTTCACAAAAATATTATTTACATACAAAACATACACGACCCTAAAACGAATATATTTTTTTTTATTTCTTACTATTTA
Organism: Thaumetopoea pityocampa; assembly: GCA_017165845.1. Lineage (NCBI taxonomy): Eukaryota > Metazoa > Arthropoda > Insecta > Lepidoptera > Notodontidae > Thaumetopoea > Thaumetopoea pityocampa. The sequence goes on along the minus strand of WUAW01019935.1, from coordinate 32,383 downwards.
CATTTTACGAAATAACTTATAATATAAACAATAAATATTTAAAAAACAAAATAGGACGCCTTGTCAGGGCGTCACAACTTGCGACGGTCGCTGCGTTCACTAACAATTAACACTGACGGCTTTGTCATTGCTCCAATTCGAGTCTATCAGTCTTTTCTGCGGCGTGAATCGTAACGACTTGGTAACAGGGAATTTACACATGGCGACATTGGGCACTAGACAAACAGTTCTTTTATACTATGAATGTGGCAAGCCGTAGGACATCCGACCTGATGTTACGCGAGTGTTGTGTGCATCCCATCAGCCTTTCCAGATCTATGGATTTTTTTGTAGAACTATGTTTTTTTATGAAGGTAGTTTAGTCAAAATAGTTGAGTTTTTTGAAAACTCTGTATATATATATGGACTCTTATATAGGCAATCTGCAAAATTTCAAGGATTTTCAGTCTTGCCTTGCGATTTTTCAATATCAGATCTGGCAGTATGATATATTCGAGACAGGATGATGTACAGTTTCGATTCCAGACTGGTGAGACTGCTACTGAGCGTAAATGGTACCAATGATTGCAGGGAGGTACCGATACCATTTTCAGAAAACTCAACAGGAGTATGGATTCCGAAAGGAGATGAAAGACAAGGTGTTAGTGTCCCTCTGTCCCCAGCTTGTTCAGTTCGCAGCCAACATTTTGATTCGAGTTAGTAACGAAACGCCGACTATGAAAGACACGAGATAGTATGGGAACTTCAATTTTTTTTTATTCGAGCAGCGAGTTTCATCTTGAACCTTCTCTATGGAATCTGTCACGATGTCTCGCCTAGACGTTTGACACATGTCAGTATAATACTACAACATTGTTTAATTTAAAAGTCGATCCACATTTCCGTAATCATTGAAATTTTAATTTGCTGCAAACTAATTGCCTAGTGCATTTGCGCCCTTATTTCAACGTAGATTGAACGTTTTTGTACCGTTACTCTTTTCAAGTGTATTCTCATTATGTTTTGTGTATTTATTACTTAGGGTGCTCGCATACAGAGGGTAAATGTTGTGAAGAAACAGGAGTTTTCTCTTATCTGCACCGATCCATATGGATACTTCAATAACTTCTTCAAGAACCCTTACATTTAGTTGTATACACACAACAGCAGCAGGTGAGCCAATCATTAAGGCTAATTATTATTTGATAAATATTTACAGATTTAAATATTTTTTGGGCAACACCCCTAATGCTGGTGGTTATACAAAATGGTAGCTATCTATTTATGTAGTCGAAGAACAGGCGTCCATATAACACGATTTTAGTTCAACGTTCATCTGCTTGGAACACCGTAACATTTTGTCATCTAAATTGTAAATGTGAACGCTCAGTTCCTCGGCTATGTAAAGACACGTTGAAGCTACCAGGAGTAACAATAGCCGCGTCGTTTCACAATTAATATTTGTACTTGTCACAATATATCGGTACAAATTGATTTGCAATCAAACGTTGAAGTCGTACGCATGCACGCATATGTTTGGCAGTGAAAGATTAAGGCGCTGGATGCACTGGGCAAACAATTTCATCTTCAGTTGGTAGCGTGACGCAGACTAACGTAGTCAGTCCAATTTGCGCGGATGATTGACGCTATTTGCAGCATTACGAGTATATAGCTTGAGTATGCTTCCGATTTGTTAAAACAGCAAACTGTTTGCCTAGTCCGTATGCGCCTTAAAGCATAGTTTTTATGTGGCCTCATATAGCGATCCGCGAGGTTAGTTGAATGAAAAATGTTCTTTAAATAGTATCAAATAAATATAAAGATACAACAAGACTAGGTTTTAAATATACTTTATATAATACATATGTCATACCAATAATGGCATTACATATGATTTTAATTTTTTTGAAGCAGTTTTGGTCTGAGAGCATATCTGGTAGTAGTGGTTGAATAAACACTTGTTGTCTACTGCCATAGAGTTGAGTGCGTGGATTCGATATCTATATATCGATACTTTGATATCTGCCGAACTAAATATTCGCGACACAGAGATTGCTCCCAAAAGTCCCTACGCCTATCCCTAGACAAGAGTTATTTAAAATAAATAAATAGTAGTTGACGAATCCATAAATAGGCTACAGAAAAACTATACCTCGCAACCGCCGATCAAGCGAACGCCAAATTAATTATTATTTAATATTCATATGGCACTATGGAATGTAAACATATAATTTTCATAGTGGCATGTCGATCTACGATATAATTCTAAACATTCAACTATATTTAAATTTTCAGTATAATATATATAATCATCAACATAGATATATATGTGCGCATAACAATATACATTAGTCAAGATTGTCTTGGGATATCGACAGTTGGATTGATGTGGATTCTTTTCAATTTCACATTACGTTGTTCCGTACATAATGGTTGGTGTTGAGTGACCGAATAAGTTGGCACGAAGTTTCGTGCAAGCACGCCTTTGTTGCACAACTTCAACAATCTTCGGTCGGTTCGTCTTATAACTCAAAAGAAAAAAAATTTTTATTCAAATCTACATTGATCTGACATTTGTTTACAAACGTTAGGTTCGTTTAGGGATATGTAGAGAGGTGTTCTTGTTTCTTTAGTATTTACGCCAACTTACTTTAGTGTCTTTGTGTGTGTTTACAAGATGTTAGAATAGGGAACTCACCTAAAATTTGGCCATGTTAAGCATTGCTGAAGGCAAAGATTAACTCGAATGTTGATCATGTACTGCGCTACAACCAGTTCTTGGAGAGATACACCACTGTGTGGCGTATACAACTACTCTACAGTGTGCAACTACCCTAAATGCTGTCTCGTGCTCGCGTTGTAACGGGGAAACGTCAGTAACACGAGAGCCAAGGGCGTGATGGCCACGCACACAACAGTGTAGCCATTGTTCAAAGAAGTGGACAAGCATTGACCACAACAAAAATTAAGTTCACGTCAGGATAAAGGTAACGTAGAGGTGTGCTTTTATACCGATTCATGTCGGGTTCCATTTGAGGAACTCTACCCAATACCCACATATTCGACATAGTTCTTACAGTGACAGAGACAGGTGAACATTCCCTTCTAAAAAATACACACAATTAACAATTAAATAAAACCGTAGTTTCAAAGCATGGTGAGTACAAGTACTCTGGGATCAAAAATTTCACCCTTCATCACTGGTAAACGGCATTATAGGTAGGGATAGGCAATAACCTGATGAGGATGTAAATATCCTATAAACAATCGAGAATAACGCTCAAAACTGACAGTGACTGCATAATTTTGCAGCCGATTGCCGTAAAATATGCTGTACTATAATAATACAATATCCCAAGGACTACGTTGACTAGTGTACATCGGAGAGTCCGGCGGGGCGGGGCCCGGCACCTAACTAGGAATCAGTCCGTATCACAGCCTCAGTTTCGAGCGGGGCCGGCGAGCTAAGAGCACCTGAGCGCGGCGGCGCGCGCGCTATCATCGCGGCGCGCTGGAGGGCGGCCACGCGTCCGCCAGCCGCAGCCCGCTCTCCAGCCGGCTGTGGCTCTCGCGGAACGTCGCCACGATCTTCTCGAACGTCTCGGGGTCGTACACCGAGCGCGCAGTGTTCGTCAGATCGAACGGCTCTGTGGCAATGCAACGCCGCTTTTTAAAGAAACTGATTAACCAAGTCAAAACACTCAGACTCAGAAAAACAATTTGTGGTTTACACAAAGTTACTGTCCCGTGTGGGGATCGAACCCAGAACACTCGACAGCGCAGTGGACGCTTAAACCACTGCGCCATCCGTGCAGTCATATTAAATATTAAATGAGGGTAGAAAGAAACAAGACAAAAATCGTGTTATTGAATGAATTATGGTGTAAGTTTTGGCGGCAATCCCAGTATTACTTGAAGTTTTATATTAACGTTTTATAATAGTTTATTGTGGTGTTTAATATATACATTTGGTGCTTTTTTGTGTATTAATCGTCAATATTTGTGAATAATATTGAAATAACACCGTGATTAACATAGCAAAGTGACCGTATTTTTTCAAGGCAACAGACCTGCGGAATGTTGCGTGGTCAAAGTGGTATTCGTCGGATTGATTTCAAGACTCCCAAGAAACAATAAAATGTGATACGTCGATATTTTATTGTTAATTTGAAGAATATTATATAACTTAAAAAATATATACACTCGACACTGGCTGAAATGGCGCGAATTCGCAGCCGATTGCCACTATGAAAAGAAAAAATATGGTGTTTTCGGTTTACCTTCAACACAGAGCAGTTTCCACTGATGCGGATCGTTCTTATGCGCGCGCGCCGCACGGCACTCGGCCACGGGCACGCGAGCGCCCGCGCGCACCGACACCGCCATCTTGTCATAACTGCGCCATAACATCACGTTGAGCAGGGATGTTGATTAATTTTTGCTATTGCTTTATTTTATATATAAATCCATTCATCATCATCAGCCGTATGAGTCCACTGCCGGACATAGGCTCCCTCTTAAAAATGCGGGATTTGTCATAACCTCCACGCTTGGTAAAGGTATTTGAAATTGCAGTAGATTTTGATTGAATAATAGGATAACGCTGGTGCCCATTATCCTGGTACATCCCTTTCCTGGTTCTCACAGCATAGACAGGAAGAAATAGAGCTATTATTTACACATAATACTTTCAATGAAAATTCAATGATGATTCCAATTATTACAATATTTCCCGAAGATGAATGATCAAGGCGGTCACATAACTTTGATCAACATCATTGACCGACGGCATTCATGCTCTATCATTCTCTATTAGGCTTGATAGACTTTGGCAGGCAAGAGCTTTCATTGAGAGCTTCTAAAATTGTTTGAAATCGGAGTCATAGCGGTGTGCTTTCACGATATCTCCATGTGTCGAAGTGGACGTAAAAGAGTGGGTCTCAACCGGTGTGGACACTATTCGCAGCAGGAATTGTAGAGGTTTATAAAGGTAACACCAGATGGCAGTCAGTGACCGAACTGCAGGTGCAGCCACCACCCTCATAATAAATAACAATCAACCTTAATTTCAGTTGGGAAAATGGCGATTTAAAAATTATATCTATTTTAATTTCAAATTAGTCTATTTTTATAAGCTTTTAATTAACTTGACATGTCTATTTTTTGAGTAAGTAAGCCGCATTAGAATCAATTCCTGTTATACAAATTGATTGAAATTTAGTACATGTGTGTAAACCCGGTGGCTCTGGAGACCGGGTGTTGGATCGATATGGGATGTAGTAAACTTATGTTGTTTAGACTCGATGAGGAGCTGACGGAAATATGATGATCATATTCTTGTGACAGGACTTCGGCGAGTGAACATTATAATGATCACTCTTTACCAAACTTCTGTAATGGCGATAGCGTGGTTTTAATACCAGCGCAGAGTAGCTAGTGACAGTGAGTGCAGTGTACTCACGGGAACTCTGCGTAGTAGCGCAGCATGTGCAGGAAGAGCTCGGCGAGCGTGGTGCGGTTGTGGTGGCGGCGGGCCTCCCAGGCGGCGCCCGCGTCGCACACGCGCGGCAGCACCGCGGGTCTCGTGCCGCCTGCGCGCAACATCGCATATCACTACCGCCACGTGGCGCACCGGCACCAGACGTAACGCGTTCACCCGACGACATTCGATTAATTAATTGACATTCGTTTGTCATGTTTTGATTATTAGATAATAACATCTTATGTTTCGTTTTTTCTGCATTATTTTTTAAAATTTCCATGTCATTTGGATTGTGACGGGACATGTCGAACTATTAGTATATCATGTATATTTACTAATGACAAACTTGAAGCACGAACAATCTGAAACCTTTCAACTTGTAAATAGTAATCATAATGAGACGAATTCTAGCAGCCAATCGTTGCAAACAACATTACAAACAACGTTATGGTGCTCATGCGGGAACACCCAACAAACACCGCCGTCAGATGCGCACTGGTTTAATCACAATTGCGAGGCGTAGCTCGTACTTGTACGTATCTCAATCTACCTACATATATAACAACATACATATATACACTCACGCCGTATCCCTGAAGAGTAGGCAGTGACCACAGTTTACCACATACTAGTCTTGACACACCTCTCGCCTCATCCACGCCCTCTTTCGACACTTCCACTCACATTTGCCCGATATATTCGTTTCGTCAATAGAATCTCACTCACCTTTTTTAAATGACCAAACCATTGGGAGCATTCCTTTATCGATCCTTGTTACCACATCATACGGTGTAAGCTGAGTTACACCGATCCCTTATCACGCTATTCCTCAATCGATCATTCAGGGCGACTTCACAGATCCACACACACCACAGGGAACGCATTTCCATCGCATTCACGCAACTTTCGTTCTTATTTTACCATACCCACGATTCACTGCCATACATAAGTGTACTAACCAACACACAATTGTGGATAGCCAGACAAGCCTTTTGTGAGACTGACTGACCACTTATTGCGTTTGAAACAAGACAAACACTCAATATAATGCACTCCGCATTGTACTGTTTGTTTTGTTTGAAACAAATAAGAATGACCCACATTTTGAAATGGAAAATGCTAATTAATTTATTCCCATTAATTATCATTAAATACAATGTACCTGTATCGATAATTAAACACAATGTCTTAAGCAAATAAAATTATCATTATTTTAAATTATGGGCATCTTAAAAAAATCTTTAAAATTACCAAATTTAAAGTTCAAAATTTCGTCATCATATGAGCCGAGGCAAGCTGCTAGACACATTAGTAGGTTTTGTCCAAAAGTAATCCAATGATTCGCTTGTATCTTAGATTATGGCCTTAGTTATGACTGGTCCATTTAGCTGGGGATTCAAACCATGATTTCTGGTTAAGGTCCGCCGTTTTGATACCTTACGTTAGTGTGGCCTTTGTGGGGTTAAGGCGTGGGTGCCTCGGTGCGCATCGACCCTATGGGATCTCTTATGCTTATTGTGATACCTCAGAACCCTAAGGAAGCGTCCGAATTATGAGTATACTGAGGAAAAAAACAGCACACAAAAGTACATAAATTGTTGTGAAAATCTTAAGTCTAGACCAGAGATTCCCAGACTTTTTTTTCTCATAGACCACTTTCAAAATTTAGCTGGTTCCGGTGGACCCCTGCAGTTACGTTTCTACCATATTCCTAAAACTCGACAAAAAATGTGAAGATTAGATCTAACTATGGAAATTTGCGTATGCCAACGTAGACCCCCGTCGAGTCTCCCGTGGACCCCTGGGGGTCACCTGGACACCTGGACCACTTTGGGAACTAAGGGTCTAGAGACAAAGGTCTAAAGATTTATCATAAGTCTAAATGCTATTAATCTAATGCTTGATGGTTACGCCAATGCAATATGATCGCATCTACACGGTATTGAATCACAACAAGTTCTGACATGTAGTAAAACAAAACCACATTTGACTCTGGTACTGCTTCCATAAAATTAGTTGAAAACGGTCAAGGACCAAATAGAATCTATACAAGTGAATATCTCCAACACCACATCCTGCCGATGTTGTGACATGGAAGCGGAAACTATGTTGTACTTGCTGCACTGATGTGATGCGTTGGCCGGTATGGATCTTCGAGGGTTAGCAAACCATCCATCAAACCATCAGACTATCGATTCTACCCTGTTAAGGCTATTGCCTTATATACAATAATGGATATACATGACAATTTTTTTGCTTATTGGAATATGATTGTGTTATAAACAATAATGAATACGTAAAACATAAATCAATCATTAGCAGATATCGCATAAACGATACAATTCTTAGTATGGAAGGAAAAATTATATTCAAAACTATCACAAGTTTGTCTAAATAGCATAGTTGACCATTATTCAACTATTTGAAGAAAACGATGACACAGATATACATATACTTAGACAACTCAAAATTTATACAAAAATAATAGTTTAAAAAATTTCAGCCGATTGCCAAGGTGAAAAATAGAAGAAACGGGCGGAACAATGGCAGCTTTCTATTTATACACTGGCAGCATTCAAGTTAACACTTGGCATGCGGGCAACGTGCTTTTACGTTTTTCGTGATTTGGTAAAAATGTCGTATCTTTGTTTGTAACATAATATTTTATTTCTTTGTTATTAAAAAAAAGTTTCATTGATAAAAACGAAGCAGTTTTTGATTTACTGCGATTTTATTAAATTACCAAACTCCCGCGAGATTCACGAAAAAACGTCCGCTGCACGCGTAAGTTGGCGGCGAAGAATACCCGCATGTCGAGTGTTGTAATGTACATCATCTCCATGTATGCTTTCAATTACTGAACGACTTTATTGCGCCGCGATATTGGTGCATGCAGTTTTTGACAGAAATAACTTGTACCACTAAATTACATGATGATAGCTTGTGTGGTGTTAATTTGAATAAGCCACTTACACTGGAGGTAATGTATGACCATGAGTGTGAGCGAGTAGGAGGAGAGAGTGCGGTGCCTCGCGTCGTTGATGTCGTGCGCCTGCGCCCACAGCTTCGTCAGCACCACCAGCGGCCGGACGCGCCAGTCCACTGTACACACAACTAACCATATTAAATTTTATACCAATAGTGCCACCATAATTGTGCGCAACTTGTACCTATACTTGCGTCACAGAACGTAGCAAGTGACTCAAATAGTATGATCGTATGGTATTATAAAAAATAAACGGCATTACAAAACGTCGAGAAAAATAGCAGTAGCTGCATCATAGTTATCTTCACTATAGCAATGACTTGAAATTTTAGCACCAAGTAAAGGACAAGATAACATACTTAAGCCATAAATAATACGTGTGCTACAAATATATGTACGCTATAATAATATATCATAACCGTATTCACTATGTGTACGAGTTATAAAATTATTTAATGACTCACATCTAGAATAACAGTGCAGCAAATTAGTGTTCCTGATGCCAACAACATTGTTACAGTTGAGGTCTACCTGGAGGCCGTTGCGTGCGTCGCGGAACTTCAGGATCGGGACCTTGGCCTGAATCAGTTCAGCATCTGGAAGTACCATCGTTATTTATTGAAAGATGCAGTGCCGAAACTATATAGCAGGATTAGCAGCATCGAAAAATGGTAGATGCAAGGTATACCCTAAGTAAGGCGTGTCTGATGCCTGGCGGGGTTGTCATTGCTTCAAATGTTAAGCGGGAACTTGTATACAAAGTTCCTATGTAAACTCGTTATTCAGTTTTTCCATACAAACTTGGAACTGTCGGCATTCGACCAAAATGCAGATGGCATAGTTGCCTATATACCCGTAGTAAAGTATTAAAGATTATAAGTATACAGTATATATAAGTATACAGTTCTTGTGTTTTAAGATATCGAGCCAGCCAATTATTTACTGATTAGGGTAACACCCCCCCCCCCCCCCCCCCCCCCCCCC
>WUAW01019934.1:294-10940 GCA_017165845.1 Thaumetopoea pityocampa | reverse complement strand
TTTTTACACACTAGAAGCAGCACAGCAAACAAGAACAGTTACAATTTCAATATAGCACTAGCGTACACATACAAATAAGAACTCACCCCAGCGGGATATTAATTTTCAATTTAAAATTAAACAGAATTTAATCTCGAAGCGTAGCAGAGTGACAGAGCGTACGAGTATCAATCATAATAACAATCACGCTAAATGTAGGTAGGCGTTAAACTAGGTACAACGTTACATTATGATTAATATTAAGTGATTCTTAGTTGGTAATCACTGTACCTTTTTACAAGTTTTTATATTTCTCCTACTGTTAATAAAAAATACTTCGAAAACAATAATATTTTTTTTAAGTAATAATGTATATTCCATGGAAATATATTAGCAAGAATGTATGAATTTTCGACTACTAGTTTAATTATACATGAACAAATTAAGTCCCAATATCCTTCAAGTACAGTTACTCAACCATAAACTCTACGAATTTCAAAAATCTCAACTGTACCATAAAGAATCGTAATGGCCACTAAAGATTTTACCTACATATCGATAATCGTGACTAATCGAAAGGAAGACTTCAAACCTTCCCGGAGTTAACTGCCCGTGCCTCAATGTCTGTAGAATCGCAAACCCTGTCATAAACTTCTAACGAATTCCTTCCTCGCCCAACACCCCAGCATCCCTTGTTTTATGTATTTTAACCCCTCGCAAATGAGATGTAAATCCTAAGTATTATTAACCCGTATAACAATTTGTTGCTACGTGTTTCATTTTCACAATAAAAATTTTATAATGGATAACATTAGCCTCAAAATTAATTTGAATTTATCTGACTGCAATACTTGTACTTTGAGTGTAGCTTAGCTTAGCTCTATTTATTTGTATTAATTATTATTACATACATACATACACTCACGCCGATATCCCAAAAGGGTAGGCAGAGACTATAGTATATACTATATACATACAGTCACGCATCTTTCTCATTGGGGTAAGCAGAGACCACTTCTTTCCACCTGCTACGATCGTTTAATGTAGCAAAGTGGATATCTGCAGCCCACATTTCGCCCCTGTGGGCAACGAGACGTGTCGGGTGGCGAACCACGACGCCGTCATTTTATAAGGTTCAATAATGATTAAAGTTCCTCATTGCGTACCCACGGCTTAGTGGAGAGAAAAGGAAAAAGGATGAAGTAGGATAGGTGTATTGAACAAGAAATATGGAAATTAGGAAAAGGACTATAGTATATAGGATACTACTATCTCGGAAGGAGTAGGGAGAGACAGTAGTAGCTCGGGGGGCCGGGGTCGCTTACCCGTGTACTTAAGTCTATTTGCCGGACAAGCTAAAAGACTAAGTACTCCCTGACCTGTACTAATTATTAATATTTATTTTAATCTGTTTAAACTTAATTGCCGAATCCTGAATGCCACCATGTTATGTTTATACAATCTTGTCCATAAAAAGATTATCTCGAAGAAATCGCAGTTTCCAGATAGTAATCTATCTATACGATTATAAAATTGTTAAATGTCAAATTTTCTAAAATCAAACATATTTATAAAAAGAAATACTCAAATCGACTAATTAAGGGCTTCTGGAAACAAATCCGTCGATGTTTGTTTGTTTATTTATTTGTTTGTTTGTTTGGGCTTCACGCAAAAATCAGCGGGTAGATTTTGGTTAAACTATTACAGTCGTAAAGTTACTATTCCGACTTAAGCACTACGACATGTTTCATCAAAATCGGTCCAGTAAAATTGAAGATATAACTTGATCCCTGTTTTAGTAGCCGCCGTTAAGGTAAGAGAGGTCAAGTAAAAGTGGTTTTTAGACTTTTTATATAAATCTATGATGTTTGTATTTTGTGTTTTGTGGAAATAAATGATTTATTATTGTTATCCATATATCTTTATTAAAAGATTTTTCTTTATAAAATATACATAAAAATTAAAAACTACAATTTTTATATATATTATATAAAAAAATGGTGCTCCACCGATAACAAAATCTAGGACCTATGCTACCGGTGGTTAGGGCTCCAGAGTGAGGAACCTCCTCACAAAGCGGGCCGTGTCCAAGAGTACCGCCTTCTGTATCAGTCCCTTCACCCATCCGCTCAGTGCAACTTCTGAAGCTGTTGGAGGAAACTCTTCGCTATCACAATATCAGGCTTATTTGCCAGAATCATCCTGTCTGTGATTATTATCACAGACAGGATGATTCTACTGGAACTGATCTATTGATCAGTTCCAGTAGAGTGTGATATGACCATTTTAGAGAACTGGAAGAGGCTGGTATTGTTACTAGAGTATTTCAGACTTCACTAGACCATATTTAAGAGCAAGCTGCTGGTGGATAATTTTGGCTATCTGCTTGTTTATTATTATTGTTAATTATGTATTCTCTCTTTTTCAAGATATCTTAAGCCGTAAGACAGTAGTGAGTTTAACAATTATTGAATAATAATCTTAAGATAATATTGAGTTAATGATTTGCGATGAAGTAATCCGCAAGAAAATCAGAGTTACCGACGTGACTCGAAATGCAAAGCCGAAGTGCCATTGGGAGGGGTACATAGTTCGTAGAATCTACGCACGTTGAGGTCCTATAGCGCTAGAGTAGCGACCCTGAACTGAAAAGCGTAGTGTAAGTCGACTTCCGAGTAGGTAAACCGATGACCTGATTGACTCCGTTCATTCGCCCAAAAACATCGGTTCTTACAAGCGCTTTAAGTAGCCGAACGCTTCTTCAGATACAAGATCCTTACTTCAAACACAGTTCTACGTTTTTTTTGAAATCAGAATTCAGATTCGAATAGTTTCGGATATCCCTTTATTTTCGGGTATAAAAAGTCCAAAGCACAAATATCTATAATTAAGGTTAATAGGTTTCTTAATATAAACACAAATACGGAATAATATTTTACTCTTCAATATTAGAAATTTAACTATCGAAGATGGCGTTGCGATTCAAAATGAATCTTGGCCTATAATAAGAGTGTCCAATTCAGCCTGTTCTGCCCCACTTCCTGCCACTTCTCTACCTGATATTCGCAGAGGTTCTTGTACACTTCATCAGTCCAGTGTGGCCAACCAGACGTTGCTTTTTCAGCCGTCTCAGTAACAGTAACGTTTTATAACACAATCCTCTCCCATTACTTGTAGGTGGCAGAGCCAACGAAGTCTCTGCAATTTTATTTCACCGATTATATTTAACTCGGCCACCAAATCTTCTATCTCCTTATTCTTTCTTTTCTTCCACAGCCCATATTATACCAGCAATAGACCCAAGATCTTTCTGACCGTCTTTCTTTCCGTTAGTAAAAGAGTATTTTCCTCTTTAAAAGTTAGCGTCTATGCTTCGCAGATATACATTAAAATAGATCTTATGACTTTTGTAAATGCGAATCTTAGTGCATTTTCTGAGAAGTCGAGACACTAACATCCTGTGCAGGGCGCATTACAACGGAATACCGGTATTGATATATACCCAGTCCCAAAACTAACCTAATGGTGGGTGATTTAAGCTATAGAGCTACACTATAACGGATATCGCTATCAGGGAAGAGGAAATTGACATCCGTATACGACAAAACATTCTATAAATAATCTTCCCTTTGGTGTCACCCTCGTAGATCTGATTTTAAACGCTGTTCTTTTCCGGTTCAATCCATCCTCCTTTGGAATTCACTATCACTTGCAGTCAGGAAATATACAGTGAAGGTTTAACTTATAAATCTACTTTGTATCCTATATTTATGTATTTGTATGTAATATTAGTTCCCAAAGTGGTCCAGGTAGACCCCCAGGGGTCCACGGGAGACTCGACGGGGGTCTACGTTGGTGTACGCAAATTTCCAAGGTTCTAATCTTCACATTTTTCGTCGAGTTTTAGGAATATGGTAGGAATGTAGCTGCAGGGGGTCTACCGGAACCAGCTGAATTTTGAAAGTGGTCTATGAGAAAAATAAGTTTGGGAACCTCTTATCTATGTATTAGTTAGTTAAGCTCCTGACTAAATATTTTTAGTTTTTTTATTATAATAATCTTTCTTTCTCTTCAGATACTTTCCCACCTTGTGTTAACTTCCCATAAATCAATAGTGTATAAAGTATAAATAAAATAACCTGCCATGTTATAACTAATTTAAGTAGAAACGAATGTCTGTGAAGTTGTACAAATTGAAATGTCGGTACACAAATTAAAAGTTTAATAAAATAAATTTTAGTTTATACTTTTCTAATTTGTAGCATCGCTCTCAACGTATTTTCGTGTAGAAATTATTGAATAGGAAAAATTCAAAAGGTTCACGTTGAGTTAACCTCAAACGCTTTTAATATTCTACTGGCTACTTCTGACCCGATGCAATGATACGTACTTAATGCCCTCATTACTTTTATGTTTCTGCCTCATAAACCATGCTCCCTGGGCACGGGTCCACGAGATAGAGCACAGGTATGTCCAATACAAAAAATGCAAGCTGTTCATTAATATTGCCTGTATTAGGTCTTTGTAAGAGTTATTTATTATCTAAGTTTATTTATTTCATAGCATAAGATATTGAAGTAAAACAAAATAAGCTAATTTTTAAACGGCCACCCATGTTATTTTTATCAGCCTGTGCGAGTCCACTAATGGATATAGGCTTCTTCTTTAAAAAGGAGGGATTTGTCATAATTTTCACGCTTAGCCAGCATGGAGATGGCAGTAAACTTTGATTGAATAATAGAATAATTTTGCTGCCCCTTATTCTGGTACTTCCTTTGCCTGATTCTTACAGCATCAACCGGAAGGATCGAGTGACGCTATTATTATGGCGGCGCGTCTGTTTGTATGTTTGTGTTGTATGTATATTCACAGGAAAACTAGAGTTGCCGACGTGGCTAAAATAATTGTAAAACTAAAGTGGCAGTGGGCGGGACACATAGCTTGCAGAACTGATAATCGTTGGGGTCCCCAAAGTGCTGGAGTGACGATCAAGAACCGGAAAGCGTAGTAGGGGTCAGCTCCCGAATAGGTGGACCGATGACCTGATGAAGATCGTGGACGATCGGTGGATGCAGGCGGCTCATAGCCGCTCATTGTGGCGATTATTTTGGTGACCTACTTCACTATATAGTACCACATATCCTTAACAGATGGCACTGCACTAAATTACTTTAGTGCAGTGCCATCTGTTAAGGATATGTGGTACTATATAGTGAAGTTACCGTCGAGAAGTTATGACGTTACCGTCATAAGAATCATGCGCATGAAGTTTAATAGTGATTTGGCGTATATACAACGTCCCGACATCAACCGTCGGGGCGGTGGCAGGCCCCACCAGACATAACACCCGACGAGTCGGAAGATCTCCACTTTTCCGATACTGCCACTCCTGTTACATTTCGACCCTATTCTTTATCAACTTCACAGTTGGTCTCGCTATAATTATTAGTGGAGGTTTATGTCCAGCAGTGGGCGTCTGTGCGTTAATCTGATAATGATGATGAACTATCATTATCATAAATTCATTTTAAGCGAAGCTCACATAAAATAATATTCAAATTTTACTGTCTGTGCGTAAGTGCCTATCTGTACTCATTATCATACGAAGCCTTAATACCACGCTTCCCACCTCGAAATTGATTTCAAAATTTCATCAATAATCGTCCAACTGGAGCGTGTTGAGTCTTAAATTAAGGAAATCCTATCAGGGAATTCCGGCGTGTGTCGCTGTTAAATGGCGGGCGAGGCCCGTGCGGCCCTAATGAATGTACTCAAAATTTCTAACACCTCTTACATTTTAGTTACAAAGTGCAAATTTCATACCTCAAATATGATTCTGTAACAAACGATAACGTTATTTACATTCGGAATACAGGTATTACGTGCTAATGAGTCCCGGGTTCGAATCCTAGTAGAGAACTTTGTGTAGAGCACGTATATTTGTACCCGAGTCATGGACGTAATTACCTATGTATATATGTATTGTATTGTATTTGACTATATAAGTACGAGTATGTATGTCGTTGTCTACTACCCAAGATACAGGGTATCCTAGTTTGAGACTAGGTCAGTGTATGTGTGAAAGAGTCCAGAATATTATGTATTATATTTTGAGAAATAAATACAACTACATAAAGCTTACTTATATGCTGTTCAATCGCTGCTAATGAATCAGAGTCTGAAGATTGGCGATTTGGAATACAATGCTTTAAGAAATGAATTTTATTTTTATATTTCTGTATTTTTTTTTACTCTATGTTACTTCTGTGTAAGAGTACTTTATTAGCTACCGCGCGTCAGAGAATAATAACAAATGACAGCTACTGTTTACAGAGGTCGTGTAACATAAACAGGGAACGGGTTTGTTTAACTGGGAGAACTGTATTAGTATGTATTAGCGTATATAACTGTGAATATGCAGCGCCGGTGGACCCCCAGGGGTCCACGGGAGACTCGACGGGGGTCTACGTTGGCGTACGCAAATTTCCATAGTTAGATCTAATCTTCACATTTTTTGTCGAGTTTTGGGTATATGCTAGAAATGTCGCTGCAGGGGGTCCACCGGAACCAGCTAAACTTTGAAAGTGGTCTATGAGAAAAAAAGTCTGGGAACC
Source organism: Thaumetopoea pityocampa (assembly GCA_017165845.1). NCBI lineage: Eukaryota > Metazoa > Arthropoda > Insecta > Lepidoptera > Notodontidae > Thaumetopoea > Thaumetopoea pityocampa. The sequence continues at coordinate 4,347 of WUAW01019934.1, read as the reverse complement.
TTTGGCCTAGACCATTGATACCCTAAGTGGTCTGTGTTGACCCCAAGGTACGACGATGACGTGCAAGGGGATGACGTACACGCCAACTGTCAAAAACACATTTGAAGTTAATAAATTTACAAAAAAATCATATTAACTTCGCTTTGGGGGTCTACCTAAAAGTGAAAAACATTAAAAGTGGTCTATAACACAAAAAAGTTTGAGGACCTCTGGCCTAGACAAACAACAGCGATTTGTTGGCGTTCACAGTGTGATGATTTTATAATTGAAGTATTTTGATTGTATGTATTATATAATAAGTCATCATCATCGTCAGCCTTTGGCAGTTCACTACTGGCTATGGGCTTCCTCCTAAAAAAGGAGGGATTTGAGATAATCTCCACGCTTGGCAGTCGTCTTGGAGATCGCAGTAGATTTTGATTGACTAAAAGGATGACGCTCCTTCCTACTATTTTAGTGCATCCCTTAGCTTGTTCTCAGAGGACCTACGAGAAGAAATGTAGTTACGCTATTATTACGACCACATGAATAAAAATAGTACTTATACAATTATTACAAACTACTCAGATAGACTAATTAAGGGCTTCTGAAATCAAATCCGTCGACGTTTGTTTGTTTGTTCGGGCTTCACGCAAAAATCAAGGAGTAGATTTACTAGATTAGTTATAGATTTAGTAGATAGGATTAGAGTTAAACTGTTACGGTCTTAAAGGTGCTATTCTGACTTAAATACTGCGACATGTTTCATCAAAATCGGTTGAGTAGAATTGAAAATACCGCTTGATCCCTATTTTAGTAGCCGCCGGTAAGGTACGAAAGGTCAAGTAAAAGTGGTTCTTATGGTTTTATTTATATAAGTCTGTGATTGTGTCGGGATTTCTCATGTAGCGGAAAACTGACATTCACGCGGACGAAGCCGCGGGCAAAAGCTAATATACTACATGGTGAATTTATATCGAAAACAAAGCAATCAATTAATAATAAAAACCAAATCAAATCATTGTTTTTAAGACCCTTTAACAAATGAAAAACTCTAATAAAATGGTATTATTATTCGTCTGTCTGTCTAAAAGTGAAGCTTTGTTTACAATACTCTTTGCTCGTAAAGGGCTTAAGATGTCATATATCAAATACTTAGGACTATTTTTTTAATCATATTATTGCAGTATATAATATCTCGCTTTGAGATTTGAATGTCATACGGCTTGTTAGAATGGACACAAACCTTGTGTTAAAAAAAAAATTATTTTAATACAAAATTATTTATGCACCTATGTCAATATTTAATTACAATTATTTTAATAACGAGAGGAACTGAGACTAGGAAGAAACTAAGGATGTGAGAGGTGAGAGATGCAAGAAGTGAGTTTTGGGATCGTACCACCGGAGTCGGTCATATGAAATATCGTCGTGGTAGTTAGAATCGTGAGACAGATGTCTTTAGTTAACGAAGAGAATAGGTAGTCAGGTTAGGGGATTAGGCCACAGTAAGTATAACAGTACGATAGAGATGTGGCTCAAAGGATCGCAAAGCTGAAGTGAAGGTTAACGGGGCGTATGGCTCTTAGAACCGATGGATGTTAGAGTACTAGTGTTGGAATAGCGACTTCGAATTGGAAAGAGTAGTGCGGGTCGACTCCTGTCTAGGTAGATGCAGGCGGGATCCACGACTAGGTGTTAGGTCGTGGGCAATCGGTGGATGCAGGCGGCTAGTAGCCGCTCGGTATAGAAATAATTAGAGGAGGCCTACGTTCAGCAGTGGATGTGTATGGACTGATGATGATGGTAACAGTATCAACCTCGATTGACTATTCTGATATTTCTATGTTTTTTCGTGTTTTCAAATACATTTCGACACACGACACGCACTTTTTAAACAGCGGCCAATTTGTAGAAACAAATGGCATATGAATTCAATTTATATGTAAACTAGCTCCTGCCCGCGGCTCCGCCCGCGTGAATATCAGTTTTCTCCAACATGCGAAATCCCGATACAATCATAGATTTATATAAAAAATCAATAACCACTTTTACTTGACCTCTCGTACCTTAGCGGCGGCTATTAAAACACGGATCGACCTGTATCTTCAATTCAATTAAACCGATTTTGATGAAACGTGCCGCATTATTTAAGTCGGAATAGGACCTTTAAGGCCGTAATAGTTTAACCAAAATCTATTCGCTGGTTTTTGCGTGAAGCCCGAGCAAACAAACAAACATGAACGGATTCTATTTCAGAAGCCTTTAAATAGTCGATCTGAGTAGTTTGTTATTAAATATTTTTGTCTTTTAAAAATTTGACCTTTTACAATTTTATAATAGTACAGATAGATACATCTACAGCTTCCCAAAGAGTTCTTTATTAGAAATTTAAATGAATTTTTCATCGCCAACTTTTGTTACTGGTCAGTTCTAAAATTACTTTTTTATTCTTAAAAACGTTCACTATGACCCTCGTATAACATCACGTTCCGTAGGATCCTGATTAACTTATGCATAACTGATTAACTTATGAATAACTTTATGCATTATCTATACATATATAATTACTTGTCCTGACTGACTGATTTATCAATGTAGAGCCTAAACCGCTGGGGCTACAAATTTAGAATTTTGGTAGTAGATGTCTTTTATGTTGTAAGCGTCCAGTAAGAAAGAATTATTGGAAATTTCACCCCCTAAAGTGGTAAAATAAGGAATGATCCGTTATATGGAAGTCGGTTGTTTTTACAGTAGGAAGCATGAAATTTAATATACTTACTTCTTGTTAGGAATAAATATATACGTATATCGGCGTTATTCAAAATTTTACCCCAATAGGGGTGAATTAGGGGTTGTAAGTTTACATGGGAAGTTCGTCAGTTTTGAAGGCAGAAACACGAAAATTCATATATTTACATCTGGTTAGAAATAAATGTACACGTGTAACGGCGTTTTTCAAAATTTCACCCCAAGATGGAACACCGCAAACGTCATTTACAAAGGGGTACTAGGTTAATTAAATCTAAATAATTAAAAAACAAATCACGCGAGCAAAACCACAGGCAACGGCTAGTATAATATTTAATGCATAATGTTAAGTGACACATGGGTACTAGACAAGGATATAATTATATAGATAAATTCTAATACCTATCTATATATACTAAATTGTTAAATTTCAAATTGTAAAAAAAATATTTAAAAAAAATCTACTCAGATTGACAATTAAGGACTTCTGAAACTAAATCCGTCGGTGTTTGTTTGTCTGTTTATTTGTTCGAGCTTCACGCAAAAACCAGACAGTAGATTTTGATCAACTGCTGCATGCTTAAAGATACTATTCCACCTTAAACACACACCACCACTATAGATTTGCCCATTCTGACTCGTCTTATAAATCTGCTTCGTCAATTTCGGATCTCTATGTTTGTCACTAAATTTTCTAAGTATAATACTGTATATATATAATAAAATCTTATACACGAAACATAAGTAGCCGCCAATCGAATGCTGTACGTATATAGATTGGATTTATTTGATCCCCGATAATAATATATTCGAAGCAAAACCGCCGATAGCAACGGGGTTACGCAAGATACCTTAAAGGTAAGAAAGTATCATTATTTTGTAAATAACGAATAACAAGAGGCCGTGGCATGTCATTGTAAACTCGCGTACCGCTACATGCTCGGCATTTCGTAAGAAATCGCTGATCCCTAAATAATTGGGATAAGGCGAGGTCGATAGATCAATTTGAAGAATTCCCTTTGTGATAAGCGAATGTGCTTCTTCAGTGTTTAATAAGTAAATAAAGATAACCTACTTTGATTAAATCAACAACTTGTGTCAAAAATATCGAGTTCTAGTATCTTTAAGGTAGGTGTTTCCTGGACACCCTCTTCCGACACTTCCACTCACTTTTCCACTCTCATTTCCAATCGAATATCACTTATCCTTTCTAAATGACCAGACCATTAGAGCATTTCTTTCTCGGTCCTCATCATATTGTGACAGAACGTACCTGTACGATATCTTCACAAAATCACAATATTTAACTAATATATTTAACTA
>WUAW01019930.1:6970-23438 GCA_017165845.1 Thaumetopoea pityocampa | reverse complement strand
TTTAATAAACGGAGAGACACCATTATTATGCCGGCGCCACACAGCGGTACTGTACGTATAGTTAGTTTAATCCACCGAGACGCATCTCACTCTAAATTACTATAATACAGAGTGTGCTGGGCATGACTAAAATAGTCGTCAGCGTTTGTTGGCTCGATACTAAAATGACACGCATATTTAGAGCACACCGCATGGCTATACTTCCAATATAACAGTGGAGCACGTCTCTGTGGACCGAACTATCTCAGTGGCCATTCCAAACAAGCCACAATGAAGTCACGTGTTCAATTTATAATATCATTTACATAAGTTACAATATTGACGGAACGAATTGTTGAACTGTTCATAGATCCCCACTTCTCTAAGTAAACTGTAGTTCCACAGACTACGTGTTCGAAAATAGATAGTTTTCATTTTTCTAATTTTTATGAAAAACCTGTATAGCACTCCAATCGGGAAATTCGGTGAATTAAAATTGAAATATCTATACTAATATTACAGACGTATAATTTGCTTGTTTGTTGTAGAAGGTAATATCTGGATCCAATGACCAAATTCTAAAAAGATCATTTGGGTAGAAAGCTACATCATTCCAGAGTGCTATAGGTTATAAATTATATTTATATCAGACATATTAGTCAAGATATCACAAAGTTTGTCTAGTAAGTCGGAAAGCAATAAGAAATTATGGCGCACGCCCGGAAAGGTTTTCGAGTGAATATGAGTCCACATGAGCGGAACAGCGAGCAACAGCTAGTAAATTATGAAGGTGAAGGCCGCGTATCGATAAAGCCACGGCACGGCTCTGTGGCGCAGCGTGCTGCGGCGCGCGCCTAGCGGCGCTGCTCGGTGTAGGCGGTGAGCCGGTGCGCCGGGCCCACCGGTATGGCGGTGACGCGGCCCGCGCCCCCGTCCAGCAGCGGGTTCACCACCTGCACGATGTCCGGCTGCAGCGAGCTTTCCCCCTCGCCCTCGCCCAGGGTCACCCCTACATCGAGGTCGGGCGCGGTCTCACTGGTCGGGCTAGTGGTGAGCTCTAGTGATATTATCTTCTCTTGTGTTGTTTCCACCTGCATCAATCACTATATTAATAACTATTACCTACAAGTCGCCTCGCGATGTTACAGCGGTATGGGACATGGTTACAAAGGGGATTGCGCGGCGAGCGGGCGGCGGGTGGACTCTTTGCCGCCGCCCATCTCGAATGTCGACTCCGCCCCCGTGCCGCTGTAACGTCGCGGCCGAGAACTCACTTGTCACATACAGTAAAACACAAAGAAAATGAAATATTTGTACAATTATACAGTTAAAACTATAATACAAAGTCAAAATGGTCGACGGATGTCGCATAGTATTTACTTTAATGTCATACAGAACGCGTAAACGCACGAAATCACTTACGGTCTCTTCCCCTAGGTTATTACTAAGATCTAAGTCAGGGTCTTCTGCTATTAGAGATGTGGCTGCGAGAGGTGTTTAAATGGCAGAGTGCCGTCTGACGTCACCACTCTAAGCCCCACAATTCCTAATAGGATAACTGCTGGGACACAAGTCAGGAGCCACTGTTTAACGTCCCTTGAAAAGGTGTACTCGGTTAGGTTTGGAACCCCAAAAATTCTCTCTCTCGTCTCTAAGTTCGGGTCACCTTCGTGCAGGTGTAGGGGCACAAAAGACACTCGGACACCCTCCACCTTCCCCTACCGACCGATCTTGGTCATACGGACCGAATCGCGAGAGATGATTCTTGATGCTCTTTACAAGTTATCTTTCGTGTGCCGTCCCCTATAGTCGACTCTATCCTTCTGAATCACGACACACGCGACAAGATAGTCGGGCAGTGTGGCACGGTGTGAGATAGAATTTCACAGTCGCACTTGCTTTGGTGCGCAAGGCCCCATTTTAATGGCATCCCGATAGTAGCTAACCTGTGAGCGCAATCTATTCAATGGTTTCCATATCGATCATCGCTGGTAATGCTGAGCGTGCTCATTGTCAGCCGTCAATATGAAGTCAGTTATTTTCAACAACATACTCGTATAATACTGTTGTATTATTGTAGTGTCTGCCTTTCAAATAAATTTGAAGTGCAGGAGGTGACATACCAGATCCCCATTTCAAATTGTATTCGTAAAATAATCAGCAGATCAAACTTGATTTTTTTCAGCTGACCCGTTGAAGAGGTGGACCTATATAAGAGGTCTTTGGTCATGCAGTTTACTATTATACAAATTTATTTGGTCGCTTAGCACACGTTTAGTACTATAATACAACTGACGGATTCAGATATCACTTTAAAACACCCCATGTATGAGATTTTAATTCGTTTGTTACATCAGTATCCGTAGACCATTTTGACAGTACTTCGAGAATGAAATTTGAATGATAGAGTAAGCGGATTTTCCTACCCATGGAAAGATAATGTACAGAAAGTATCGATAGTGAAAATTGAATGATGAGCTGAATTTAATTTTTGTCTGGCTGCCCATAGACTATTTAGTCAATGGGAAAACAATACTTTGAAGTAAATCTAATGTTTTGAAACAAAAACAATTATTATTATATATTTCTGTCTGCCCATAGACTAAATATGTACCATGAAATTAATGAAATTTTTCGAAAATAAAGATTGAATGGTCTTAATCATTTATATTTTTTTGTCTGCTCATGGAATAAATATTCCGAAGATAATTCGCAAACTGGTATAAAAGCTGACCACGTTAATTTAATATATAAATCGAGAGATTTTCATTTTTAATCTACTTTTAAAACGATCATTTTAAATTAAACCTATGACAAAATTAATATGATTAAAATAAACCTTACGATTAATTAATGATTAAAATGGTATGAATCGTGACTTATTTGCCCAAAATTTTAAATTGATTTACATAACTTTCCAATCGTAACACAGGGGTACATAAAATAAATAAAAATTACTAGAGTTCATATGACATATGTACATCATATTGAATAGAAACAGACATAATAAAGAATTAATTATTAATGCGATGGACTCATCATCAAAGTCATCATTAGGTCGTGGAAGTCTACTGTTGGACATGAGCCTCCTCATAAGGCGGGATTTGCCATAATTTCCATTCTGGGTCGGCGTCTCGGAGATCGTAGTAGATTTTGATTGAATAACGGGCTAACGCTGGTGCCCGTCGCCCTGTACATCTCTCAGCTGGTTCTCATAGCATCCGCGGTAAGAGATGGAGTGACGCCATCAATACGGTGGCGGCACGCAGCAATGTTGAATACATTAATAATTAATTCTGCAAGTTACTCAAAATTAATCAGTAAACACGTGAAGCATTACCTTCATATTTTTGGGCAAACATTTCAATTGGACGAATGAGTGCGTAACGCGGCTACGTCTAAGGCGGCGTGCACTAAACACTATGGTAGTTTACTAATAGTTCGGTTAAACATGCGAGAGTTAGTTTGTTTCGGCTGCTAAAGCGATGTGTGTAAGCTTTAAAACGATTCTGTTGAGTAATAAACGCAACAAACCATTGTTTTCGGTGAAGCTTGCCGTGTCTAGAATCCAGGTATCGTCTGACAAATGATACACAATAAATTAAGTTAACATGCCATGCCAAAATATCATGCAGCACTCATATAACACATTAAATAGATAGAACAGCGTACATAGACATAAACAGATATGTTTCTACAGTTAAAGCCCGAGGACTTGACTGTAAAGTGGTACAAACGTAAGGATTAATTGAACGTTACAAGAGATTCGTGTTATCGTAAGTTTTTATAGCTAATTTATACATGTGAGGGTACTACGTGATTATCTACTTTCAAAACTACCTTCACTAAGTGTTCAATAGTATTTGTACTGTGCTCGTGTGATTTATTATGTGCCGCAACGCCCCGTTAAGATTAATATGTCATCAGCAGCTGTCGGTCAATGTTGACAGTCGCAATCGCACCGCGCGGCACGTCGGGTGGTAAGGTCAGTCAGCAGAGTCGTCTCGTGTAGTAAGGCGCGTAGGAAGCTAAGCGTACATGTACAAGGGCAAGACAATAGAGGCACACACGATGCACGGCGTTGCTGGCGCGCAGCGCCCTACAGCACAATGTACAGCGGCGCCCGCGCGCCCCGCGTACCTCTTTCTCAATCACTTTCTCAATGTACTCGACGGTGCGCACTTTAGTTTCCCCGGTGGCCGGGCACAGGTACTCCTCGGTGCGCAGGGTAATGCGCTCGTCTAATAATTTTTCTTTCTCCTTCACCGCCAGTATGGGGCCCGGTTTTGTACGTAACGCGATACGCGGGAGGGGCCAGTTCTATAATATGTAAAGCCAACTGTGACATTCACACCGCACTGCGGACGAACACGTCGTATGCCAGCGAAGCGACATTGACAACCACCCGGACACATTCGCACCGCGTCGGTCTCGGTCGAACCGGTTGATACATTACATGTAACTATGCAGATGTATTGGACATCAAGGGTACCAGTCAGTACTGGCGCTCCGGGGTGAAGTGACAGCACTAAACACTAAATCAGATGGTTACAAGAGCACCGACATTGTAATTATTCAGTGTTAATGACAATGTTAACAGTTAAAATCAAACAACATATATGTAAGGAATTACTGGATTATGAAAAACATTTTATGGAAGAATACAACTTTTAATAATAGAATGTAACTATTCAGTGGTATAATAAAACTCCAGTTATATTTTTCCATTCAAAACTATTCTTGGTTGCTTAGTTAGTTATATTTGGACAACATTCAATAAATGCGAAAAGTTTCGGCTGCAAATATATACCTCGGACGGAGACCTGTCCCGCGGCGGCACGTCCTCGAGGATGTCGCTCGCCGGGCCGACCATGCTCTTTATCACTTTCTGCGACTCGAGCGCTTCCTGCGACACATTACATCTACATTATAATAATAACGTAACTGCGAAGATACGGCATAACGGTAAACTATCGGTCGCATTCCTATGGGATCTTCACTAATATTCTGCTGACAGTGGACTCGGCCTATAAATCATTACATCTATATTATATATGAGTCGTCTAGAATCAATGGCGGCTATCTCGTTTTGAGCAATTTTTGAGTAACTATAAAAGAAAAGGTTATTAAAAATTTATTTTCATTATATTGACATCTTTGATACTAAATCACGATTTAGCGTTGATTTTCCATCTATATCTATATATATATGTATATCTGTTTATCTGTATATCTGTCAATTGTCAGCTAAAAATTGCCAAAAGTGAGATAGCCGCCTTTGATTCTATACGACTCATATACTATGTATAAAAAGTTACCTTAAATGTAAATCAGTTTTAGAAATATATAAAATGTTTTTAGAAAAATATTATTTACTCTGTTAAGGACATTAATACCTGTATAATATGTATTCGATATTTTGTTTATTATTTTATTATCGACTGGTTTACATTATTTCATTTTTTGTGTTTCTTATTTATAATATTGCAAATTTTATGTTGAAGAAATAATATATCGCATAATTTAAGAAAAAGATCAGGGAGTACTTAGTCTTTTAGCCTGTCCGGAAAATAGACTTAAGTATACGGGTAAGCGACCCCGCTCCCCCGAGCTACTGCTGTCTCTCCCTACTCCTTCTGTGATAGTAGTATCCTATATCCTATAGTCCTTTTCCCAAATTCCATATTCCTTTCTCAAAACATCTTACCTGCCTCAACCTTTTTCCTTTCCTTTCTTTTCGTGGGAACGCAATGAGGAACTTTAACGCTTTTGAACTTTAAAAAATGGCGGCGTCGTGATTCGCCACCCGACACGTCTCGTTTCCCACGGAGACGAAAAGTGGGATATGGATAGCCACTTTGCTTGTAACAAGTGGAATGAAGTGGTCTCTGCCTACCCCAATTCTTCGGTAGTATAGTGGTCAGTATTCCCGTCTGTCACGCGGGAGACCGGGGTTCGATTCCCCACCGGAGAGCCACAGAAAGAAGCGTGAGTGTATGTTTGTATGTAATTTAAGAAAAAGATACATAAAACTTTTGTAAGCCACCAGTAAAACGCACATCGAACAATTATATTTAAAACTTCTCAGTACAGCGTTGCGGCGGCTCGGCGCCGAGCGCCGCGCCACTAAAGCAACACAGCACCGCACTACTGATCGACTGTCGGGAGTTTCATCAGTGCGGGCTACGTTGTAGACACCGACGTACTGAAAACGGAGAAGGAAAGCCTCGCGAGGAAACCTGCATGCCCGCACGGGTGTGTGAAGTTTACCAATCCGCACTAGGTCAGCGCGGTAGACTACGGCCTAATCCCTCCATTCTCATAAAGGGAGATCCGTGTCCCTGTAGTGTGGACGAATCCGGACTGGGGATGATGAAGATTAGATTCTGATAAAGGCGGGTCAATAGTGTGCACCTGTTCGAGCGAGCGCAGGCGCGCGGCACGCCACGCGGCGCGACGCGCGGCACGCGCCTGCGCGTCCTCGACACCGCCGCGCCGCCGCCACGACTTCGCCGACGGACTGACACCGCCCGACGCACTGCAACAACCGCACGCGCTGTTACAACATTATCTACCACCCATAATGCTATTATAATATACTAACTTTTGTCCGCGACTCCGCCCGCGTGAATGTCGGGTATTCAGCTATATAGGAAATCCCAACACAATCACAGATTTATATAAAAAGTCTATGAACCATTTTTACTTGTCCTCTCGTACATAAGCGGCGGCTACTAAAACAGGGATCAAGCTGTATCTTCAATTCTATTGGACCAATTTTGATGAAACATACCACATTAATTAAGTCGGAATTGTACCTTTAAGACTCTAACAGTTTAATCAAAATCTACCCGCTGGTTTTTGCGTGAAGCCCGAACAAACAAACAAACAAAGATCGATGGATTCGGTTTCAGAAGCCCTGAATTAGTCGATTTGAGTAGTTTTTTTTAATATCTTTGATGTAAAAAATTTGACATCTGACAGTTTTATAATATCATAGTAGATCAGAGTATCATAGATCAGAGGTCCTCAAACTTTTTTGTCTTATAAATCACTTTTAATGTTTTTCACTTTTGAATAGACCCCCAAATGGTAGTTATATGAAATTTTTGTAAATTTATTAAAATATATTTTACAGTACGTGTTAAATTAATAATATTGTTGTACCGAATAAGTTCCGTACCTATGGCCGTTCTCGTAAGGTTCGTCATCGGAATGCGAGCTGTCTTCGCTGTGGCGGTCCCCGCCCGGGGACCACGAGCCAAGCTCGGAACGCGACAGAGACGCCATCTTCCTCTCCTCTTCTTGCTTCAATTTCTCCACCTCATCCGCGGATAGGAATGTAAAAACTTTTTCTGCAAAAATAATTTCAACTGTCATTGACAAACTGCGGCGATCAAATAAGTTCTCACAATGATAATAAATTGTCCTACGAAAAGTGTTTTAATTTTTCAGATATTTAATGAACATTTATAATATTTACTATTATTAAATAGAGCGTACATAGCCGATCGGGTTTAATCAATAATGCTGCAAAGTCAATCATGATCAGACATGGCGACGTTTCACCGCCGTCGCAATCGTCAGTTCCGGCTGTCTTCACATATTTGCCGATTCCCAAATCAGTCTGAGAGCCTTGAAGAAGTCAATAGCAAAATTTTTACAACTCTAAGTTGACCTAGTTCACTATATATGACTGGACGATAGAATTATGAAACTGAAAATTTTATTTCATTAACCTTTTGCATTCGAAAGGCGCCGCTCGGGCACCATGGTTTAATTCTATTCTTAAAGGTGTAAATATAGATTAACTGTCAAAATATGGCGTTTTTCTAAGATAGTTTATGTGAGATCATTTTATTGTAAGTGTAAAGCGCCCGAGACGTTCGCGAAAATCGCGTGGATCTGCCACCTCGCCTGGCCGAAAAAGTCGTAGACCGCAAAGGGTTAAAACTAAAATAGGGTCGGAAAGCTCTTCCTGAACCAAAATTTAGCAGCGCCTATGGAATCGTGGACGCAATGGGCGGGGATCCTGAGCGTCCATCCATGACTACAACAAGACAACAATTTGTGTTTAGCATCATGGATGGACGCTAAGATCATCACGGATGGTCAGATGGACGATATATTAATATGTGGCAGATATCGTCGTGAGTATCTCGAAATGCTGAGGCAGTGAGTCCGATGTTACCTCGAAGTGCTGAGGCAGTGAGTCCGATGTTACCTCGAAGAATACTGGAAAGAGCGAGGAAAAAGAATGGATATCCCAGGAGATTCCAGAGCTCATCAGTCAGTAGCAGTCTGATATAACCTACGCAGGATTTTCTCTGCGACAAAATAAAAGTAAATGGTCTGAATTCGATAAAGAAATATTTGTCAGCACCTGGCTTAGGCGACGGTTTGTGACTTTCTTCCATTGCATTTTCGAAGAATTTCTTCTTATCGCTGACAGACGCTTTCACAAAATTACCAGAATGAGGTGGGGAAGCCTGAGAACAGTTGATATAATAAATAACAATTATTACACAATATCTCGCGTACAGTTAAAATGTAATGAGTTAAAAAGCATAAAATGATAATATTTACAAGCTGAAATTCCCTTCTCCAGGCTTAACACCCATGCAGTCGATGTAATAGTTAGTAAAAAATAAATACTCTTACAGATGTTATTGTTTCAAGTAAATCAAACATGCAAAATAAACGAATCGCAAGTTAAAAATAAAACAATTATTCAATGAGGGTAAGTAACAAAAATGGGGTATGGAGGGATGACAGTACGTGGTTTAGTCCAATTTGTCGACGAACACAATCAAAAGAAGCTGAGTGTTGTGCGAGGCTAGTATGCCATTTATGATTACCTCGCCGATGGCGAAGGCTTTGATTTTGCTGCTCCATGCGGGTTTCAGGGTGGGTGCGGGCGACGCGCTCCCTTCTCTCAAGGGGTCCGAACTGTCCGATAACACATCGACACCGGGCGCTGTCGTCACTTCGCCGAAACGCACTCTCCTCTCCGACTGAACACTTTTAGGCGCTTCAATAATATTAGTGGGAATGATAGACGGAGTGACGTATGCGTTAATATCTCTCTCTGAGGTAGTGACTAGTGTGGTCGGTGACTTGTGAGTCGTGCTACTCGTTTGATAAGAAGAGCACACTGGGACGGTGCATGTGTATGGATTGTACGTTCCAGCGACTGTGGTTAGAGACGGATAAGGATTTATGGGTGGGTAGGTGATGGAGTGTACCATACCCGAAGAAATATTATCGGGTCTCAAATCTCGTAACGAGTGGTGCAAGGGTGAAAGAATCTGTTGATCATCGACGTATGTTTGATCAGGATGTAAGCTGCAAGGCGAATTAGGAACGTGCGATACCGTGGGCAAAGTTTTGTACTGCGCGTGTAGCAATGTCGGTGAGTCAGGCTCTCCGACGGGACTGTTGGAAAGTTCTTTGTAATAATTACTCAATGGATCTGACACTCGGATGACTTGACTCGAAGGCACTTCTGATATTATAACCGAGACAAACGGTGCGTCGGCAACGGTTGGCCGGCTTAAATGTGGATAGGCATGATAGTTTACGGGCGGAGGGAATTCAGTTTCAGGGGAGCCGGTGGAATTCGAGGACTGCATGGATGTGTCGGCCACGGCGGGCTCAGGCAGCACGATCCGCTCAGGTATGACAGTGATGGGTGGCATAATCAATTCCTCATTTCCGTCGTCAACTAATTCATTATCACTTACATAAGTATCGAAAAGAGGCGGTGGAGGGATGATAAGGTCCGCGTGGAGTACTCGATTCGCTTTGGGGACCGGCCTCGAGGTTTCCAAATTGATCGACGTTAAGTTCTGTATTAGTGAGGAGCCGACTGCCTCGCATGCATCGTTAGTGTTATCGATAGTCCCGCTCCGATGGACATCATGCAAGGCGGTATCGAGGTTCGCATTCGTGTGTTCTGTTGACAATGCGAGTTGTCCGGGCTCGGCCGCAGTCTCCTGAATGAAACTAACTCGCTTGATGTGCGGTTTTTGAGGCACTTGAGGTTTAGGTTTGGCAGGTTCTGGTGGAGCGGGCGGCGGGTGTTGCGGGCGTTGTAGCGACTCGTCGGGCGGCGGCGTCCGCGCCTTCTGCTGGCCGAACACCGCGAGCGGCGAGGGCGGCGCCGCTTGCGAACTAGCCGACTACCAAACCAACACAATACACTGCACCACCCGCAGTTAATGCTACTACTAAATACTGTCGAACCGAAGACCAAAACAAAGTGCTAGTCGCTAGATGTTCGAGTGTAATCGTTGCTTGAACGGACGCGATGAAAACTTTTAAATTTATTTAAAACATTAAACGACAGCGAAGCTACTTGCACGAAAAAAAAAAAAAAATAGTAATAATTCTAATTTCTCTAAAATGGAAGCTTAGATCGGCGGTGAAACAAAATCTTCCAAAATAAATGTTCACGAAAACATGCTAATTTAAAATCAAACCAAAACGCTTTCTGACACGTTATGTATTTAAATGCAACACTAAAACAAAACGTCGATAAGAACAATTTTGTACATTAGGAAATAAAAGTATCGTACGAACAACATTAAATTTAAAATAATTGGCAGTTGAGAACATTGATTTGGCCAGACATCTTATAATTATAATATTAATTAAATTCAATAAGATATGAAGTAAATCCAATCCGATACTTCGACAAATTCATACATATCTATCGATGAGTACAATAATAAACAAACATACCAAGAATGGTCCCAAAAGAAGCAAGTTAGTACTATGGGTACCATAAAATGGTGATAGGGTAATCCCACTAATACGAGATATATATACGAAAAATGACGTAAGCCCTGCTAGATACGGGGTATACTGTGGATAAAATTGAATACATTCATTATACGATATAATGAGGGTCCAAATTCATAGCTATTCTTAAAAATATTTATTTTATCACTTATGGGATCTAAGATAGATCAAGACAAAAAAAAAATTAAGATAAATAGATATCTATGAATTAGGAGTTCACAGTTTTTGATATGTAAAATGTTAAGTACATAAAATAACGTAAAAATTAAAACAAAACATTGTATCGCACTTTTAGATCAAAACTGTTTCAAATCAAATCTCGACTTTAGAGACAATCTCGTTTTCTGATCCCTTTTGTAGGTAGTGGTGGTCGGGAGGGGATGGTTAAGTGTCCATTCAAGAAAACTAACTTCAAACGCCATATAGGAAAAGCTATTATAGGAACATAGCATAAATATAGTTAACACAGATTTGTTCCTAATAGAAGAGAATAGAACTTAGGGATCACAAAATGCTGTTATTTCTAAACTTGAGAATTTTGAGATGTAACAATTTTGATCTAGGAGAGATCTAGAGTATGATCGAGGATATATTTTGGTACAAACAGCAAAAGCGTGGCAGACATGATAAAAAATATTATTTAAACTTGGACATATATAGTCATTATTACAAAATAGTACATGTTAGAAATATATCATACTATATAATTGAGTAAGAATACTTAGGTTTAAGTTAGTGTATTTGGTCTTTCGGTCTTTTTAAAATGGCAATAATTGAAATTTTAATCATGTCCACACTAGTGGGTATTTCGACTTGAAAGCCCCTTTGAAAATTATTAATCATTTAAAAAAGACTAGAAATTGCTAATTCAAATGATTAACTCCAATATTCCTGAACGACACGACTCTCTAACTTTCGGTAGGTTTTTTTCTAAAATCAATATTATGCATTAAGTATATATTCTAAATAATATTTGACTCGTATAGGTGGCAATCCCATTTTGAGCAACTTTAAAAAAACTTATTTTTTATTGAATTTATTATATTGTCGAGTTTGGAACTAAATTGAGATTTAGTATTGATTTTGCAATGAATATGGCCAATATAAATTTAAATAAATATTTAACATTGAAGATTATTCGAATTTTCTGAATTTTACTAGAACATGCCAAAAGTGGGTTGCCACTTTTGATTCTATTTAATTGATGCACAAAAAGGCTCTTGAATAATAATAAAATCTGATTAATTAAATTAGTCGTATCTAAATGGAAAATTGGAAATATATAATAAATTATGATTTATATGATTAAAGTGTACATAGACTTATGACACACAAAACGCCATAAATAACAAACATTGCATGCAATACTATCAATCGTTCAACACACAGGAATTATTTTAAGAGATATACTGAGCAGACGTTACATATGCAACTCGCATACACGTACATATGCAACCCG
This sequence comes from Thaumetopoea pityocampa, assembly GCA_017165845.1. Taxonomy (NCBI): domain Eukaryota; kingdom Metazoa; phylum Arthropoda; class Insecta; order Lepidoptera; family Notodontidae; genus Thaumetopoea; species Thaumetopoea pityocampa. The sequence continues at coordinate 11,197 of WUAW01019930.1, read as the reverse complement.
CGTCAATGAATAATATAGTACAGGCTCGGCTTGAGCTTATAACCGCCACCGCCACGGTGCGGGGATACGGTACGCGTCTTGTGTTCGCAGTCTCCGGTTATATTCATATGAACTTGCTTCCACGGCCTCTTAAGACACCTGATCAGAAAACATATAAGGAGTATTCTACTTGCTGGTCACGGCCAAGTTTCTTTGCTTCATATTACATACACATCGCTCGCACAGAACATGCCACAACTGTAGAGCGAGATAAACTGACGGTACACGTTAGATTATACTTTTTTTATTCGCGCGGGTCATATGTTCTTGGAGTATAATACAGTTAACATAGAAATATAAATATACCCATCTCCTTAGTTTTAATTAATCATTAAATTTAATATTTTATATACATTTATTATATTTCATTTAACTATTCATAACAGACATTTTATATTGAAAATTTGTCATGTAAGTTTTTGATTATACAAAGTTAAAATAGTAAATGTTATGTATTAATACGTTATAAGAAAAATATGATTAAATATACTTACAACGTGTTCTCTTAATGCAAAAACTATTTCTGGAATTTTCCACATTACAGTGGAACAGCGCCCACGCAATTAAAATAGTACTGCAGAAGTAGCTCGCGTGGTCGAGCGACATGGCCAATCACCGATATGATATTTAGCGTTATAGTTTGCTCTACTGAGACGATCGGTATCGATGGAACAGTATTGTAGAGCATTATGTCTGATCGATTAACCTATGCACAGACCTACGTACGTATTCGTCCCGAGATTTGGTATCGATTGGAAAAGTTAATCATGGCTGACCGAACGAGAAAAGTTTCAGATGAATGAATTGCTTACTAACACAAAGGTACGACGCTGTAATTTAAGATATACGTTTTATTGAAGTCATCTTCATAAATCCAATAATACGTTGATTTATATTATTTGTATTTGTACTATATAGTCTTTAGTATCTTGTTGTATTCATAAAAATTCGAATTTGAAACACAATCGTGGAATACGACAAAATATGCCGTTTAATGATTTTGTAGCCTATACGAAATAATAAGACGAATTGAACTGTAATCTTATACATGGAAAAATTTATTTTATGATATCACTATACTCGTACAATACCCGATTGTAAATATGACAAACACATAATAATGTGCTTATTTATGCAAATTCACTTATGAATTTGAAATATTTCCATAGTGAACAATTTTTTTTTTTAATGAACAATATATAGAAAAAAAGTTTCGCTCCTGGGGACCGAGTTCGTAAAAAATCGCCGTCTCGAATGGATTAAGGGATTTACTTTCACAAGTAATAGAGAGACGATCTACAGAGTCAATAGTGTGTTTTTAATTCTCGATATGTAACACATGCGGTATTGAAAGTTTAAGTACGAAGAGAATTAAATCGATACATCGCTCTTCCAAAACCATGTTTCATGAGTAACGATCGTATTGTGTGTGGACGATAAGTAGCACCCACGGTATCAATTGAATCGATCACGTCAATAGGATTAGTGCCAATACCGTTCCGGAATATGATATCTATTAACACATATGGGTAAAACAACTCGATCACAGTTCACCAAAGTGATAAACTTTAGCAGTAAATATGATGAATACGTTAATCTAACTGAACATTAAACTGGCTTCAGATTATCCCCGCAAACAGGCGATAGCATTAAAATTCGATAACAGAAAAAAATAATCGTATTAAGTATTCTGTTGAAATGTCCTGTCCGTTCACGGCGTCAATCTGAAGGGGTCTATAACTATTTACAAGTAATTTGGACGCGACCATTGCTGTACTATGTGTTTTGCTCCTTTCCGTCGTGATTTCCGTTCTGCAATGGATGTAATACCCTCGTCATTAATTACATTCAAGGCTCCACCGTTTGTCTGCTATACGAATTGTTACATAAGCTAACACATGACGACATCAAACTAAGCTACTAATAAAATCACATCGAATCGACCATCATCCGGCTATACGATCCACTAAATGTAACGTACATCTAGGCGCGGCGCACAGCGGCGGCACGACACGGCGCCAGCGTAGGGTTTATAACACTATCTAGCGCTAGTAGTTGGGGTTTCCAAAAACAGTAAATCCCATTGGACGAAAACCATCGACAAACCAAAGCCTATTAATAGGCCTGTCGATTGATAAGTAATGGCAATCGAAAAGTCGATTAATGGGCTCTCCGTCGATAAGCATTGGCAGTCGGAAAACCGATTAACAGACTACCGGTCGATAAGCATTGACAATCGAAAACCGATTAATAGGCTATGTGTCGATAACATGTTAAGTAACGAACTATAACATAATAATATTATAGTTGAAATTTGAAGGTCAATGGTTATAGACACAAAAAAGTTAGGTAATATTTCGGAATGCTGACGTAGTACTCAGACTGCTATAACAGCCTATGGGCAACATACAAATATTATAGGAATGTTTCGAAGAAAGATAGTAAAAGAGCGAGTTGAATGCAACGGCGATATGCTTCGAAATGCAACTAAAACTGTATTACCATAGTGCCGTGATAAAGAAACTGCGAAATTCGCATTTTCGTGTCGTCATGCCAGTGGGCGCCGTGCCTTAGAAGTTCTATAACATTAATTAAAACGTCCCAAATAGATATAACTTAAAGAAATGAGGATACATGCAAAACAATCCTTAATAATAATTATTAATATACGACATCTGATTATATCGATACAGTCTTAGAAAGTTCTCTGGTATAAGATAGGAGGTATAGGGAAGTTTTCAGTATCATTTCATATTAAAACAGCTACATAATTAAAGGCTCATGTAAATATACTAAGCAACATTTATTTTGGAAGATAGGGTGTTAAACATACGTACATAATATATAATGATAAGTATCATATGATTTACTTATATTTTCATGCAAGCAATATGTTTATACTACAAAATATACACAGTGCATGCTGTCGATAGTAAGATCAACGTCTGTACAATTTGTTTTTTTTTTCGATCAAAGTTAGCGATAACGTACAAAATTTGTTCGCCACCTTTAATTTTGCAAATATCCGCTTGGAGCGCTGCACAGGTTTTCATACGTAAACGCTAACATTGTTCGGCAACATAAAGTCAAAATGGCGTCTCTATTTTGACTATAATGATAATTATTTATGATAAATGAAAATCTAAATTAATGCAGTAAAGTTGTTTCGGTCTTTAAGAAGTCATCAAAAAGTTTAATACAAAGCATCATTAACTCAACATGCTAGAAATAAAGCCTATAAATTTTACCAAAAATATAAAGCCATATTAATAAGGCGATATCTGTTAATAAAATACTTTATCGCATGCGTACTATAATAATTACATTTACTTATAAAAGAAGATTACAGAACAAGTTATCGTATGTGTTAATAAAAGTATGAAAGTTACTTGAATATACCGCATAACAGAAGAGTTGAAATCATCAAGTTGATGTATACTGTACCCCTCCTGTACGAGTATTGACATCTTACGAAAACAGCAGAGCTAATGTATGTTGTCAATGTAGAGAATATAGGTTAGCGTGGAGTAATAAAACCTTTGATTGAAATAACCCGATGAATTTTCGGAAATAACCCGACTAGAGTGCGCTGAAACCGGGGCGCACGCGTAACACAAATGTTTATGTGTCACGTGAGACTCTTACGACGGTAGCCGGACAACTATTGCACTAATCGAGAATTCGCAAGGCGGCTCAAAGACAATCAACTTATTTAATGAAAGTAATAATTAGAGAGGCTGGTGTGTCGTAAGATGTTGAGTTTTCGTAAACTCTCGAAACTCGTACGGCTTTAAGGGCAAATGTTACTCGACTTAAAGCTATATAGTAATAAATGGGCAGTTTATACAGCTATAGGATATACTAGCTTTTGCCCGCGGCTCCGACCGCGTAAATGTCGGTTTTCTGCTACATGGGAAATCACGACACAATCATAGATTTATATAAAAAACCTTAGAACCACTTTTACTTGACCTCTTGTACCTTAGCGGCGGCTACTAAAACACAGGGATCAAGCTGTATCTTTAATTCTACTGGACCGATTTTGATGAAACATACCCTATTATTTAAGTCGGAATAGTAACTTTAAGAATGTAAAAGTTTAACCAAAATCTACCCACTGATTTTTGCGTGAAGCCCGAACAAACAAACAAACATCGACGGATTCGGTTTCAGAAGCCCTTAATTAGT
>WUAW01019906.1:74927-89752 GCA_017165845.1 Thaumetopoea pityocampa | reverse complement strand
TATATCTAAAATTAATGTTACCACTACACAAATCTATAAATTAATGTTACCACTACACAAACTTAAATAATCTATGTTTTTTTGGAACAAACGGTCACAATATATTTATGTAGTATATATTATTTTAATTTTATTGTATTAATGTATATTGTATCTTATCTATCTGTTAATGTAGTATGAAAGCTTATTTAATATTGTATAAGCTTTAGAGAAGCTTGCTCTTCGTACTCATTTATTTTACACATTTACCTCACCTACCTTTTGTAATGTCAGCACAATCTAAAGGTCGATTGGTAGAGAACGCCTCAGGCATTAAGTCCGCCCATATGCCACTAGTGTGTGAAGTGTAAATAAATTATTTCATTTTATAAAAATAAACAATATTTGTTTCTATTTCATAGTGTTTGCCGATTAATTGTTATAGTGGCAGTGACGCCGCTATCTGTACCAATGTGTCCCGGGTTCGAAACCTGGCAGGGACAAACTTTGTATGATGAACACGAATGTTTGTATCCAAATCATGGACGTATTTATCTATTGTATTTATCTATATAAGTAAATATGTCGTTGTCTAGTACCTAAGATACAAGTTATCCTTGCTTGAGACTAGATTAATGTATGTGAAAATGTTCAGAAGATTATTATTATTTATTATAGTTACCTGAAAGACTGTGCCAGTAATTTTTCTTTTAAATCGCCTTACCTAAATTATCTATCTAAATCAACTGAAAAGGACAATATCCTACACTTTGTAAAATAAGCTTTAGGGCGTATCTTCACAGAGAGGAGCTCGCTGTGAAGATGCGCCCTAATTGCCTCTTGACTTAATACACAGCAGTCTCAAGTGTATAAATAGCATTCTATGTTCACACTTCAGTTGGACAAAACAACCTCTCTACCGTAAACCTAGCTGTATTTCATATACGTTAACAGCTGCTGTAAAGTAATTAATACGACGCTCACTCATTTAGTTGTACACATAAAGAAATCTCTATTTTTTTTTATTACAATGATCTTGCTTACATTACTTCCTTATTATCACGTTTTAGACATTATATTTAATATACAGCGCTAATTATGAACGAGTTCTTTATTACACAAAGTGAAGGCTTATTCAGAAAATATCTTAGGAGAGGTTAATCGCCATTGTTTTTTATGTTATAATTGATATTTAGGGTTCACTGATGATAATGAAATTTTTGTAATTAAATGTGTATTGGTAATTTTAGCATCTATACTATTATAAAACTGTTAAATATCAAATTTTGTAAGTCAAAGATATTAAAAAAAAAAGCTACTTAAATCGATTAATTAAGAGCTTTTGAAACCAAATCCTTCGATGTTTGTTTGTTTGTTCGTTCGTTCGAGCTTCACGCAAAAACCAGCTGGTCGATTTCGGTCTATTTTGATTTTGGTCAAATTATTGCAGTCTTAAAATTACTATTTCGACTTAAATACAGCGGCATGTTTCAGCAAAATCAATTCAATATAATTTAAGATACAGCTGGACCCCTGTTTTAGTAGCCGCCGTTAAGAGACGAGAGCTCAAACAAAAGTGGTTCATAAGCTTTTTATATAAATCCATGATTGTTTCGGGATTTCCCATGTAGCGGAAAACCGACATTCACGCAAACGGAGCTTTGGGCAAAAGCTAGTGCAAATATAATATTTAGTATATAAATGGAATGAAATAAACTATACTTATAATCAATAATTACTACTTCGATACATATAATCTTAATTTAAAATCAGATCTCAAAGTTTACAGTCCTCGTGATCATTAGCCCGTAAAAGGCTCAAAGGTAAAATTAAACATGAGTCTCCTTAAAAAAAGAAAAATTTGCTATAATCTCCATGCTTGGCGAAATTATTGGAGATTGCAGTAGAATTTGATTGAATAGCAAAATAACGCTACTGCTGCTGACATTATCTTGGTACGTCCCTTGGCTGGTCCTCTCAGCATCCTCGGGAAGAGACGGAGCCTCAATTATAAGAGTTGTACCCGGATGATGGACACCAGCGTTATTTTCTTATTCATAATCTACTGCGATCTCCAAAACGCCTGCCTAGCTTGGAGAATATGGCAAATCCCTCCTTTTGGGGAGAAGGTCTATGTCCAATAGTGGACTTTTATAAGCTGATGGTGATGTTGATAATGATGTATGGTATGGTATCGAAAAAGGCCATATTACCCGATTACGAATGTTATGCCACGCAAGCGCTATGGTGGATGTTGCATCTACTGAAACAATTGCAAATGGCAGCTCCTGCAATATTGGACCGACGCATCCGATACATGGGATTTGCTGTTGCCTATAAAATAATTTAAAAGGAAATAAACATAAGAATCAACACTATTCTCCAGCTCGTTTCTTTTTATATTTACTTAGGTAGTTTATTAGTTATTGGTATCAGTTCTGATGTAACACAACATAAACTAAATTTAAACTATCCCTATCTTTTTCTAATGCCAAACACCAAAACGAGATAGCAAACGTTTTTAGGGAGTACCAACCTACATTTTTGTTCAACGGTACAAAAAAATGTTTAGTCGGTATATTCCGAGGTTGCGTCTAAATCTTTTAATTTTGACGTGTCTAAACAATACTGACATGACATTAGGAAAAGATAGGGAGAGAATAAATTTAGTTAAGTTCTGTTACCGCAGAATACTACCATTGTCACTCTTTTAATTTATATTTTCATTTTTGAAACATTATGGTGGTATGTTCTCCTCGCGCCTAAAGAAACAAGAAAAAAAATCGAAATAACGGAAGAATGAAGTCGTGAAATTGCTAGTTCTCAGTACAAGTGCTATATTAGTGGCCAGTGTAACTGTGCTAGGTGCATCTTTCAAAACTCTTATAGTACATGCGTCAGGACGATAAGCATGCTGCGGTATCGCACTTTCTGTGTGAAGTTTATAATATGCTACACTCGCTTAACACTTGCTTACTTCTGATCCCCATACCCACTCTTCATAATATTTTAATGATATATATTTCTAGCGGACACAGGGGCTTCAAACCTCTTGACTGGTACGAAGGACTATGTTTTCAACAACTTACTTTGGTTCTTCATCTTCTTCATCAAAACCGCGCGAACTTAAATTTTCTTTGATCTAATAATATAATCCCATTTATTCTGTTCTCAGTTAATTAAAAATAGAATCTCTTGTATCTTGGGTACTAGAGAGTACATAAATAGATAATATTGTTACGTTAACTATTATAATTTCTAGACACAATAGAATAAGGTCGTGTTTGTCTGTTTATCCGTTTAGTAACCATAAAGCTACACGACTGATTTTAATGCGGCTTTAACTATCATTTAATCATATGTTATATGAATAATACTTTTTTAATAAATTTACAAATAGAAGATAAGTCAATATTTTATAATCAAGTCATTAAACAAGAAACAATTTTGGACGCTTAAATGGCTTATACTGGGTAAAATTTTATGAGATACATCAAAATAATTTACTATAGAATTATAGATCTAAATAATTATAGATCTTAATAAGATCTCTAGAACAAAGTGGAGGAAACTTAGTAGAAAGACGGACTCTGGCAATGGAAGCCGGGATCAATAACGTCAAGAAGAAGAAGAAGACGAAGATCTCTAGAAAAGTCCGCGATAGCATGTATCTATCTCCCATAATAAAACGTAACGTTATTTGCTAAGTTAAAAATTAAATTTATTAATTATCTTTGTCATTTAATTTAAATTAGAAATGCAATTATTATTAATATCATATAATATAAATGAAAACTTTAGAAGATATCACAAATTTATATTTTCACGCCACAAAAACAAAAGTTGTTTGCGCGACAAGACTTTTGAGGTTTTTGGTGGGCATACATTTACAAACATATTAATTTAAATATACGTAAAAACTGAACTGTATGGATGGGATAGTAAATGTCTAAATCGATCGGATGTTTACCATCACTTGGTGCTTCTGAAATCTAAGTGGTGCCACATTAAAAAAATTCACCCGTGCTAAATCGGAATTGGTTTCTAGAAGAAGTACGTACATGGAAACATTTCATTATCTAAGTTTGCCAAACTCTGCTCGTAGTTCAGTATTAAATAGAATGTGATATAGGTTAAAATTTCCTAGATTTTACACGCTAGATTTGATTCGTAGTATTTTCTGAAAAAAAAAAAAACATGTTTAACTTGCTTAATAATATTCTACTTCTGAGTGATAGACAATATAACGGCTGATGATCCAGGATGATGTTATTGATGACGTCGTTGATCACGTCCAGATCAATGATCAATGATGAACAGTGATGTACATGAAGATGTGTAGATGGGTCGAAGTATGGCAGAAATGGCAGTATCGGGAAAGCAAAGATCTTCCGATCGCTAAATCTCTATCAAATTTTAACGCCGCGATTCAGCCTTCTATGATAATGTTGTCCATCCAGAGTTGCACCATCAATTGAGGGGATAGGTCGCCGCAGACAACGCGCAAGAGTTTCTCTTATGACATAGAAATTATAGAAAGCACCAAGAATGTAAGTGTAAGTGTAAAAAATATACCAATACCGAACCAAAACCAGCCAAGGACGTGCTGTGCACGCTCAATGTAGTTTCGTAATTTAAACACCACTTTACAAATCCTTTATAAACATATGGTACATAGCATGCCATGGTTACATATGGGTATACAAATTTATTATTTGCCATTAATTTAAATTGTTTTTTATGGAGTTCATATTGACTTTTTACTGATCCAACTATATGAGAAGTTGATAATCTTTTAATTCAACATTACTGTGTGTTTGTCGAGCGCATATTACTTTATATATTTCTGCTTCTGTTCGAACGTTAGTACTTTGAATCCAATATTTGCCAAAAGTAGTACAGGATAAGAAGGATATCTCTGTATATGGCCTTCTTAGATTTGCAGAAGGTTTTCGACTGTATACTTTGTATAACGGGTTGAATGATCAACGGCAATGTTGAACAAGGCGTTGAGAATATCATCAGATATAGGTTAGAGAACATTGAATATCATCAGATATAGGTCGAGGAGCGACAATATCGACAAAAAGGGAAGATCTTCCGACCAGACGGGTATTATGTCTGGCGGTACCTACCACCCTTCCAATGGTTGATGTTGGAACGTTAAATAAACGTTAAATCACTATCAAACTTCATGACCGTGATTCAGCCTTCTACGATAATGTCATTCAAGAGTTGCGCCATTTGTTAAGGATGAAATGAAATATACTTATTTGCATGAAACAAAGTATACAGAAGTGCGTGGTATTATCTGATTAGTAGTAGTAGGTCGCCATACTATACTAGTCCCATTTGTCTCAGGTGTCTTGTGTCATCGCAATATTCCTCTAAAGTTTAAGAGACATACTTAAGGGCATCATTAGAATAGTTCTCATTTATATGACAACTATTCTTACTGGCTTATGTCAGCGATTGAACAAACACAACAAAAATACAAATTATGCACAATATTGAGGCACAGAAAAGCATTATTATAATAGTTCCCACACTAACTACGCCTGTATCGTTACATATCAAAAAAAATTGAAAGACCACCTTAAATTGATACATAATAATACATAATTAAATCTAAATAATAACCATATAACTATGATACATGATTCACTAATATAACATTAACATGAAATGCTAATAATGTTTCTTGTTCTCCGTTTAAATCCAGTTATTACACTTACCTTTTGTTATCGCATTATCTTTCAAAGATCCGCACACAGATAACCATCCGACCGCATACAAACAATGTATGAAGTACAAATAAATAAAGACTACTTAGTACTTAGTTACATAAATGATTCTATTAAAAAGCAAAATAATTAATATTAAGTTATAGCATGCTAACCCGTGTTTAATAAATTTAGACAGTTATGTATCCTCATGCGAAAACATTAAAATAAAACTAATGCTTCATAATAATTATTATATCACCAGACAATACTAGCGAATGACATAATCTGATAAATTTACTTATGTATAATTACACACATTTAAAAAGTAAACACATCGGCTACTTCTGACGACAAACTTAATGTATTCCGGAATAGCTTAAACAATACAAGTTATATTAAAATGCGTATTAAAACATATCTTGGAATGAAACAAAGGTCGTTCACACAGGTTCGGTTTCATCAAACCGCGGCGTGCGACCGTGACTGCGCGAGCTCCCTCAAACATTTTTAAACATATTTTAGTGTACAAACAAAAGCATTCGAAACCTGTACACCTCATGGGCGTTGGCTCGCCTTTTAATTATGTGAAATCATTAAACTTTCGCGCATTGTCTTACGGAACACATAAATAAATCAATCATAGTCGAAATTTACAAATTTTGCGTCAACACTACTGGAAGGGAGCTACTTTTAAGTATTAATTAAGTACTTTTAAAACTTTATCACCTAACATAGGTTGGCCGGAAGAAAACGCAGTTTGCTATAAGAGCGACCTGTGTACAGTATACGTAATTGTAACATATCTAATACATATTTAATAAAATGTGTTAAACTAGTGTAAGTACAATAAAATTGTATTCTAATTAATTGAAAACTTTTGAAACCTTTTTATTTTATATAAGGGGAGCAAATGGGCAAGCGGGTCATTTGATAGTAGGTAATCACCGCTATCTATAGACACCCGTAACACCAACGTATCGCAGGTGTGTTTACGGCCTTTAAGAAAAGTGTAGGCTCGTTTCTTGAAGGTTTCCAAACTGGGAGCTCATTCTACAGGATAGTGGTACATGAAAATAAATTGCGCGGAAAACGCACGGTGGTTTTAAATTGCAACGAGATGTCATCATCATCGTCATATGAGACCACAGACGTCCACTGTTGGACATAGGCCTCTTCTAATGATCGTCACACTGAGCGGCTGTGAGTCGCCTGCAGCCACCGATTGCCAGCGACCTTCACTAAGTCATCGGTCCACCTAGTCAGGGGTCTACCCGCATTACGCTTTCCGATTCGTAGTTGCCACTCCAGCATTTTAAGATTCAAATATCCATCGGTTCTGCGAGCTATGTGTCCCACCCACTGCTTCTTCTATTTTGAGCCACGTTGGTGACTTTAGTTCTCCTACGGATTATCTCATTACGGATCCTGTCCCGCCGGGAAACGGTGTGCGGTGATGGAAATCAGCGGCTGGAATTAGTTCAAACAATTTCTCAGATCAACAACTGCTGATATTTTAATGAGAAATCCATAGTTTTCAGGTTAATATAAAATGTTAATTTCCGTCCTAAGTAGCCGAGGCGGCACATTAATGACACGCTGTGACTGTTCAAAGCGCTTCAGCCCGCCCGCGCTCGCAACATAGTTTCTCAAGTGCAGCGCCGCGGCGGCAGCGTTACCAACCTAACGGCACGCTCGACTAAAAAATGTCTCCGTAAGTAGGTAGTTAAGAATCCGCTGTACCATTTATTTACAAGAGTGAATCTGTCTTAGAAAAACTAGCGTTCAAAATTATTAATGGTTTGTTTGAATGGTGCGTCGCGCGGCTCATTGTTGGCTCACACTCCGCCCGGATGCGTCCGCTGACACTAATTATTCCCATAATGCTTGAATGATAGATTGCCCTGGACAAATCACTTCTGGCCACACTCCGAAAAAGTAATGAAAAAAAAAAACAATAGTACAATCAGTTTTTTAAAGTCCCACCAATTGTCAAAGAACATGGGTTTGTCTGAAGAGGTAATATGTTACTATAAAAATGGGATGCCCGCGATGTTATCGCAACCACACTATTCTGTCCGATTTTAATCCCATTCAAAATGATACATGTTGGACAAATCTTAGGTAATATTTTAAATTTTAGAACTAATCATGTGTACCGTTTATTGTGTACATATTGGCGTGTACACATAAACACGTGTGTATTTAATTGCGACCGTATCTTTGTTCAGTGTAAAACACAAGTACGCTAAGTGCTTAGTGGTAACAGGTGGGCTTCTAATTAACAATTTGCTACCTCGAATGTCGGCTAATTATGCACTTCTGCTGGTCACACGTGTAAACACCTGATCATGTATAAATAAACGGTTCGTTGAGGGCATTAGTCCTACATGACTGAAATAAACATTTAGAGACCCTACGATATTTTTATGTATTTTTATATCTCCGCGCGATTTAATTCAAGAAGCCTCTAATAATTAACGTAGCTTTATAGTTATACTATCACTACTCAATTTTTATATTTTGTTCGTTATTTACTCTCATATCTATTATACCGGGAGGGTAAGCAGAGAGCTGACGTCATTCTTAGAATAAAAATTTGCTCTTTTCTCGATTTAATTAGCCCTTTCCTTATGTAAACAAAACAACAGTAAGCCAAATGAACAAGCGTTTACAGATTTTTCTTTAAAAATACCAACAATTGCTTCATTACTCGGTCATCCTATAACAGTATTTTATTTTATTTTTTATTTTGACAATTTGGAAAACTTACAGCTGATACAATAAATTAATATAATCTTAATGAAAAATAAGGCCATTTACAGATTCTCATAAATAGGTACTTGAGCAGTTAAGTGAAACCGATAAAAGAAAGATAATTACAAACAAATTTTTGATTAAACTCAATCCTTTGTGCCCATAATTGCGGCACGAATCTTCCATCATCACGAAGGGATCTGACCATAACATGTTTCTACTGCGCTGGACTAATGTGGATGAATAAGTATACTACATACCCTTATGCAATGTAGACCATACACGAGTTTGAAAAATCCAAGAAGTCGCGGGTTATAATTCAGATTCAGTATCGAATCGGAATTATAACCCGCGACTTCTTGATCGCAAGGCAGGTCTACAATCCCCTAATACAGTAAGCTCAACTTGCCTATATTTTAATAGATTTAGTGAACGATACCTTAAGGTTGACCTATCAACCTCAAACAAAGTAATGGAGATAACATAACAAATCGCTTCGGTAACTGCGATACTAACTGAAACGATAGCGTCAGCTGCGCGGGCGCATTGTACTGCGCCCAATGAAATATTATCTCCTATGTGACTTACGGGTGCTGGCCTCTCGGCCGGGCATAATGACATTTTAGTATTACAACATTTTATCTACACGAGACGAAAAGTCCCGAGATAAGTTAAACGCCAACTGGTATATTGTTTCAGAAAGTTGACAGCGAATGTAATTTGTAAATGTCGAGCGCCGCTTGCGGCGGTGCGCGACACAGCGTCCTATCTCTACCCGCGGCGTACCGTCTTGACGCTACCTAAAAATACATAGCACCATTTCGTCCTAACTTCACGCCTGATCGCTATGGCTTAAGTAATGAGATTTAAATACTATGTGTACAAACACAAAGAATTATTAACTGGTATTAACTATAGATAAACTGATAATATTTTAAAATTTATATCAATTTGGAAATTGTTTAATATCCCAATCATCATCATTATCCCAGGTCCATATTCGTCTCTACTACAGGAGTACAGTCTTCCCCTGACCAGAAAGGGGTTAGACATTAGTCTACCACACCACCTAGTGGCTAGTACGGTAGAATACGGATACCCGCACTAGCGGGTTGGTAGACTTCACACACCCATGCGGGCATGCAGGTTTTCTTACGAAGTTTTCTTTCTCCGTTGAGTACATTGGTTTCTACAATATAGACCGTATATAAATAACAACTAAGTGGTACGGCACTAGAATTGAACCTACGACCGTGTCTAGCATCACAACATCACCAATGCATCTTATAAAATAGTATTACTTAACTAAAAATCTGAACGACACAATAGATATTCGTGATAAGTTGAGCCGCCGCCTACACTCTTTATCCATAATCTAATGCTAGATTTGAGAAATGATCGGTGTGAATGATTAACTTGAGCAATTTGCTACGGAGTGTGTCATTTGAAATATTAAAGGATGGTGCAACGGGTAACTTAATAATGATAAACTGCAATACGTCGTTTCCTTTTACATTGAATTTTTATGTTTTTTTTTATTTTTCTACTGGCTTTTTCCCGCGGCTCCGCTCGTATGAATGTCAGTTTTCTATTACATGGAAAATCCCGACACAATCACAGATTTATATAAAAAGCTTTAGAACCACTTTTACTTGACCTCTCGTATCTTAACGGTGGCTACTAAAACATGGATCAAGCTGTATCTTCAATTCTACCGGACCGATTTTGATGAAACAGATCGCAGTATTTAAATCGGATTAATAAGTACCTTTAAGGCTGTAATAGTTTAACCAAAATCTACCCTCTGGTTTTTGCGTGAAGCTCGAACAAATAAACAAACAAACAAACATCGACTGATTTGATTTCAGAAGCCCTTAGACGATCTGAGTAGTTTGTTTTTAAATAACTTTCATTTTTGAAAACTTGACATTTAACAATTTTATAATAGTATAGATTATGTTTCTGAATCCCAATTAACATAATTCATTAGTTTAGGATTCAGAATATCACTCTGACCTCATAATCAGCCTTTTTGTTTTTGTATATCCTAACCTGACGGCTATCAGTACTATCCAAGTAAACAGATTAATTCCTAGTTCGGGATCTCGTCGCTTTATCATTGTATGTATTGTTAATTGTAAACATATTTTCAAATAAACCAAATGTTTAGAGCTATGGAATAAAAAAAGTGGCTTTGTGAGAGAATGCTGTGTGATTTCGACGTAATAATAACGTCACACCATATCTTCTGGTAGATGCTGTGAGAATTAGCTAAGGGATGGATAATGGGCAGCGGCATTATGCTGTTATCCAATCCAAATCTACTGCAATCTCCAAGAAACCTGCCAAGCGTCGAGATTATGGTAAAAACCTTCTTTTTTAAAGTGGAGGCTTATCTCCAACAATGATTTCCACAGGCTGATAATGATGAGGGAATTTCAAAAAAATATCGCCATGGTGGATCTTAATATAAGAGAGTAGTTTCAGGATCGTCTGATTTCTTGGTCATCCTTTTAAAGCCTAGCTCCAGACACCTTAAAGTTGAAACTCCATCACAAAAATACCACAGGACTGTGATGTTATTTGTTCAATTTGTAATAGCCTATCACCATATATTATATACGTAAATGTAACTAGTAACAAGAGTGTAATTTATCATCCCCAGTTCATGTTTGTCCCCACTACAGGCGCATGGACCCCCCTGATCAGGAGGTGTATTAGGTCGTAGTCTATCACGCTGGCCTAGTGCGCCTTGTTGGACATCACACACCAACGCGGGCATGCAGGTTTCCTCAGAAAATTTTCCTTCATATAAATCGTACACGAATTAGTTACGATTTATATGAAGGAAAATTTTATGTTAAAAATGTTAAACAATTAACTTAGTGGTACCAAGATCAAACCTACGCCCTTTCGATCGCAAGCCTTGTCTGGCACTAATACATAACCTACGTACTACAAACTATGAGCGTAACTTAAATCGCATTAATTAACAAAGTAATCAAAACATTTCCATGTGTCATAGCATCAATCCGGGGCTCACATATCGTGATTTATTTGTAAAAAGATTATCCCCTAATACCCCGAGGGCCCGCCCTGATAGCTGTATCGCGGCCGCTCTCGTTTTCAAATAAGTAAATTAACGTGGAATTGAATTAAGTTTCGTCCCGAGTCGAGACTGTAGCGATTTACCGAGATTATCCGAATGTGTTAAATGTTGCTGTTGGGATGTAACGGGGTGGGTTGGACCCATTGTTTAATTATAGATAGTGCTTTGGTAGCAAAGTAATTATGGTCCAGTGGCTCGCCTGCCGACTTGAAAGTACTCGGGTACGAATCCGGACCAAGCACCAATGAACTTTTGTAATCGGAAGATATTTAAAAAGTATCATGTTACTAGTTTCCTGTGTGATTATACGAAATTACGGATTCCATCAGATAGCAGTCAGTCACCTTTTATAAAATCAGACCCTAACTAGGTCAGGATATTAGTGGAGTGAAATAATCCTAAAGTGAAAATTTATTAATGTATGACGACCTACTCCGTTATATAGTACCACGCATTCTCAATAGATGGCGCAA
This sequence comes from Thaumetopoea pityocampa, assembly GCA_017165845.1. Classification (NCBI taxonomy): domain Eukaryota; kingdom Metazoa; phylum Arthropoda; class Insecta; order Lepidoptera; family Notodontidae; genus Thaumetopoea; species Thaumetopoea pityocampa. The sequence goes on along the minus strand of WUAW01019906.1, from coordinate 77,711 downwards.
ATCTTGAATGACAGCATTATCATAGAAGTCGAATCACGGTGAAAAAGTTTGATAGCGATTTAGCATATAGTAATGTCCTGAAAACAACTGTCGGAGCGGTGGCAGTCCCTGCCAGACAACAAATATATAATGTCTGATTTCGATTTTGTATACTATAAATATGTATAACGGTTTTTTTTAATTTTAATTTTACAGACAATTTAATACCGAAATTTAATGCTTATGTTCATTATAATACTTTATGCAACCTCTCGGCCATATTGCTAATATGATGGAATGATTGATGAATAATGATGAATAAATATGATCTTCAGCAGCTCTAAAACCTATTTCTAATTCGTACCCACCTCAACTGCAGTTTAAACTAATCGATTCAGTGGTTAAAAAAATATAAGAAGCAGACTAATAAATCTGGATCAGCATAAATTTTAGATTAATTTCGAGGACATGTCTGAGCGTCGATGTCTGAGCGTCGATGTCTGACCACGGATCCAGAAGAATACCAGCGTCCAGTGTAATGTCTAGCATGAACAATTTTAATTATTTTCGTGGTATATCGTACTTTATATGAATTTATTATTCTTTGTTTAAACAATGTTCTAACCCTATAAGGGGACATGATATATCGTGCTGGATATTTCTAGGCTGACGACAATTCACCTTCTTTTGTTTTGCTAATGATGACTAGTTTTAAAACTTTAAAACTATGCTTTCCCTTTTATAAATGCTGAGAGGAGTTTCTTGATTTTTTCTTCGTATATACATCAATGGAATAACGGATCGACTTGATTTTACATAAATATTTTAAAATTTATAGCACCTATGGGATAACATAAGTATAGGTAGTTGTTCAAGCGAACGAAGCCGCTGGCAAATCTATTATTCGATAAATGTTATTCTATGTCTTATCAGTTGCTGGAGTACCTCATACCAAATCTATCGTCCAAAGAAAGAGTACCGTTTGAACATAATGTAAGACCAACCCATACTTAATGTGGGCGAACCATTATGCTGTAAATTATATACATACGGTAAATTGTTTAATGATTTATTAGCATAATGGTTTTTTACAGCACTTTTTGTGCTAAATTGCTTGCAAAATGTATTTATAAAACACATTCGGTTTAAACAGTTATGAAGGTATATATAACGTGCTTTTCTTTTATACGGCAATATATTTTAATGATTGTTTTCATTTTATTTTATCTGACAATTCAAAACTATTACTTTTTAGCGTATTTGCTGACTAGTAGTAATTTATGTACTTATTAGGTGTAATGGTCTATTACCGTATTCTTATAGCGTCTGCTAGACCGCAACGCAATAATTGGAACGGCTGGAGTTTATCAATCGTTTTGAAACTGTTCGCATTCCAAATTTAAACTCGTCCGTAAATCCAAATCAGACCAAACTTTTCCCATTGAAGTGTAAGATTGCGGTTATTACAAGACGGTGGAACTCTGAGAAGCCTTCTTACAAGAAAGTTAATTTACTCAAACTTGTCTCATCAACAATGGAAACTGGTACAGCATGAATCTTAATGCTAGACTTATTTTAGTTACGCAATCGTCAATGCAATCAAACATTCTCTTATTCAGAGAGAAGACCCGAGCTTTGTCGTGGGCATTAGATCTGTTAATAATGATCACGATTTGATAATATACCTGCACCATTGAGAGTAAAAATCTTAACTACTGACTCAAGTTGGGATCCAAACATAATATATTTTTTGATGTAACTCATAAATGAGTGGTACAAAAACAAAGATGCCTCTGTATATGCAGTAACAGTGCGTAAACGTAATGATATCTAGTAACTCCTTGGATTTCCTTACCAACACTTCATCGGCCATCTTACTATTTGTGAATTTATCGTAACCTGATTGGCTATATATGGGCAGTTGGCTAAATATAATATGACTAGCTTTTGCCCGCGGCTCCGCCTGCGTATGTGTCAGTTTTTCGCTACATAGGAAATCCCAACACAATCATAGATAGATTTATATAAAAAACATTAGAACCACTTTTACTTGAGCTCTTGTACCTTAGCGGCGGTTACTAAAACAAGGATCAAGATGTATCTCCTGTTCCAATGGAAAGATTTTGGTGAAACATGCCGCAGTATTTAAATCGGAATAGTACTTTTAAGACAGTAACAGTTTAACCAAAATCTACTTGCTGATTTTTGTGTGAAGCCCAGACAAACAAACAAACATCGATCGTTGGTTTTAAAATATATTTTATTTTTGAAAATTTGATATTTACCAATTTCATAATAGTATAGATATTTGGACAGTGTAGATGTCGTGGTACCATTTTTATAAAAGATGGACAGTGGCACCTTCTTTTTTAATCCCCTCAAATGTGGTAGATATACTATGACTTCCCATTAGCCCGAGGAAGCTCACTACCGGAAAAAGCAATCACGCATGGTGATCGCAGCAGATATCGCGCGCGCACGCACACATACATTAAAAATGTTAAATCTGTATGTTGTATTCATATATATACGTATGTACTCTAAGTTGTGGAGGTGGGCGCTGTTACCTGTAATACAGTTTCTTAACTAGCACGGGCAACGACGTACATTCTATCTTGCTACGGTTTGTAATCATACCAAATTGTGCTAAACTATGTTTAAGGTAGAAGTTTTATCTTCAAATTATCATCTCTATGCCGATGATTTTCAAATCTATCGACATTTTAAAATCGATGAGTTACAGGCGGCAATTGATAATATCAATGTTGATATGCTGAAAGTCAGTGAGTGGGCCAGGAACTTTGG
>WUAW01019906.1:2046-21485 GCA_017165845.1 Thaumetopoea pityocampa | reverse complement strand
TGAAACGCTTCTTCTGATAAATTGCAAAAATGTAATTACGTCATTGTTCTATTGGATGAGCGATATGTGGACACCGCCAAACCGTAAGTGATTATAATTATTAAAAATACAAGGATATGACCTAAAGTTAAATATCAACCATTGTTATATTTTTCTTTGCTTTTACAATTCTGCAGTTATTAACTTGTGTTGCGAATCTTAGTGAGTTCAAAGTCTCACTAAAACATTCATCGAACTGATTTATATTTACCAACATAAGCGTCTTAGAGTTACCACCAAGATTTGGCATCAGTAAATGGTTCAACTTCGAATTCCGGTATGGTATATGTGATTGATTAGTTTGTAGCGATGACTTTAGACAACTCTGAGAGTGATTTGTTAATGTGTTTGGTTTCGTCCATTCGTTGAGTAGTCTTGCCACTCTCTGATTCAGCCAAGTCCACTAAATTTAAGTTACTTGCATACTTTTCTTTCCGGCTTTCATGTACAGCTGTTATTTTAATTTGGGCAACTGAGTGTAATCTCAAGATCACACTCACTACGCTCGTTATTAAGTGTAGCAGCTGTTTGACGATTACGCTGTGCAAATATCATCAGTCTGATAAAATCATGTGAGTTTTTAACTTCTTCTTCTCTCAAATTAGATACATACACATCTATACATTTAGAGTTGACCATTTTCATTTCATGGGCCTTTTGGTCTTTACTAGAGTTGAGTAAATCATAAATGACTTCATTGTATATTTCTATAAATGTGGCTTTGATAGTTAATTCCCATCCCATTCGTTTAAGGTCGTCCATAAAAATAAAAATCATATTGAAGGCTCGCGGTATGATTCCATACTGTTCAGCTCCACACCCACCTTCTATTGTGTAAGTTTTACCAGAACCGGTCTGACCATATGCAAAAATACATACACTGTAGCCATCCAACGCTGATTGGACCATAGTTGACACTTCTGTAAATAGATCTTCTCGAGTTGCATGTGGTGTGAATATACCATCAAATGTAAATGAATATTGGGGTTTTCCTTTCCTTGCTGAATTTAGCAATTCAACCTTTTCAAATTCTATAGAGCAAGCATCAAGAACATTCAGAATAAAACGAGGTTTAGATATCTCTGAATCTAGTGGAGGTCTTATCCTACAGTACACAAGAATATTCCCTTTGAGATCCTGTACAGTGTTTCTCAAATCTCGTTGCTTCTTGTGCATAGTAGCTAAAGTATTTTGTAATATTTCTGACTCAGATTTGTACTTGGTAATTACATTCTGTGCATATTTATAGTCTGATTTTAATTTATAAAATTCAATTGATGTCTTTATCAATTCGTCAGTGAAGACTCATAATACCTCAGTTTCTTCTTTGAGACTTTTATGTTGCCTTAACAATTGGTTATACTCTGTTTGTATTTTATCTAAATCTGTAGGCTTTTGTTTAAGATTGCCTGTTATTTCATCTAAAAGCACGATTTTGCGGTACAGATTTTCATTTTCTAATTTCTGCATATCTAAGTTAACTTTCATCTTGTCAAATTCTGATGATTTATCTCTTAGACCAGAAAGAGCTTTCAACAGATTTTCTTTAAATCCATCTTTCTCTGTTGTATAAGACTGACCTGTGTCTTTTGTTTTTCCATAACTGTCAGAAACTTCTATATAACCACCTTTAATCGATATTTATGCTGCATTTTTTTTCTTCAATAAACCTATGAAAGTTTATACGACAAACCGATACTATGAAAAAATCATCGTGAAATTAGTATTGATTTAATTTCCTTTGACTTTAAACAATTTTTTATCTAAATACCAGCAATAATAAAGTGACTAGCATCGTCTTATCTATAGAATTTTATCAGTTTTTTAAAGAGTCACATGTAGGTAACTTAATTATCAGGCAGTGAATAGATAATGATGAAGAATATCATCAAATATCCAGAAAAATATTTGGTCGCGTTAGACTATTCTGACTTAGTATTTTATATTTTAGGAACAGATAATTTTATTGCGTAATTATATTATAATATACTAGCTTTTCCCGCGTCTCAGCCCGTGTGAATGTCGATTTTCCGTTACATGGGAAAACCCGAAACAGATTTTTACTTGAGCTCTCGTACCTTAGCTGCGGCTACTAAAACCGGGATCAAGCTGTATCATCAATTCTACTGGACCGTGGACAAATTCAGTGGGCCGATTTTGATGAAACATGCCGTAGTATTTAAGTCAGAATAATACCTTCAAGATTGTAATTGTGTGGCCAAAATCCACCCTCTGGTTTTTGCGTGAAGCTTGATCAAAAAAACATCGACGGATATGGTTTTAGAAGCCCTTAATTAATCTGAGCAGTTTTTTTAACATCTTTGATTTACAAAATTTGACATTTAACAATTTTATAAAATAACGTAATTAATTAATTAATTAGTATTTTTTTAATTTTATAGTATAGATGTCGTATACAGTATAATATAAAAATATATAAGTGGGTACATCAACTTTTTTGTTTTTGGTGATTTATTTGCAGATATATTTTTACTAATTTAACGCTTTTTTATTTGGTAATCCAAACGACAATTTCAAGCTCCAAAACAAATACTGACTGTCCCAAAATACTAGTCGCTCAGGGTACCCATTACAGAGCCTAGTTCTGTTTTCAACCCTAATGTTGCAATTAAATATATTGAAGTCCTTAGCCCTTTATCAATGTTTATTTATACATCCAGGACAAAAAAATAGTAATATGATAGATAATATTAGTACAAAAAAAATTATTAATATGATAGATAATATTTTATTTGACCACATTTACCCCGCAAGTACATTTATTTATACCGCAGTCACAAAAAATAGTTGATTCATACATATACAAACATTTATTTTCATTTAAAGAAAAAATAAATATCAAGTTCTTTTTCCTATGCTTTATTTTTATACTTTTTATCTCAGTAAGGATGATAGCAAAGTGTCTCGAAACTTTTAACTTATCAATAGAATTTTAGTAGCTTTTTAACGTCGCATTAAACTATTTTTGAGACAGCAAAGTGATATGACAATAAATACATCAGTATGACAATAAATGTCCGGCAGCACCAATCGCACTGACACTGATCACTAGACTGATTTTAAACTGGTGAAGGGATAATGGGCAGCAGAGGTATACAATATCAAATACTATCTCCAAGATACCTGCTAAGCTTGAGGTTACAACAAATCCCTCCGTTTTATGAAGGTGGCCCATGTTCAGTAGTGGAATTCGACAAGCCTATGATGATACTATAATAAAATCCACTGCATAACATTGAAGATGTATATTATGGCATCTGGTGGCATGTGGTTCTTCACGATGGAATTCGCGCTGGAATGAGGATCGCTGGGTCTCGCTGGATGCAGGTGGCTATGGACCGGTCGCGCTGGAATTCGATTGGTGAGGCCTATGTTCAGCAGTGGAGAGCTATGGGCTGAAATGATGATTATGATGATGATGTTAGTCCATACATGTAAACTGGTACTGTATTATACTGTACTATTTATTTATAATATTTTAACATTATTTATGTATTACCTGTCAAATTCCATATAATCCATGTATCGACAGTCCCGAAACAGCATGAGCCAACCTTCATTGCTTTTTTCACAGCATCGACATTGTCACAGAGCCATCTCAACTTGACAGCACTAAAATATGGGGAAAGTGGGAGTCCGCAAAGTGGCTGCAAACATTTTGAAATACTATACCAAGGTCCTGGATGTACAATGCAAACAGCTTACATGGGTCACACTAAAAGTTTTGCATTCCTGGCTCCTCACAACTTTTTGTATTTCGAATTTTTTTTTTTTTTTAAAGAAAAGCTTATGTTTGTTTAGTAAAAAAAAGCGTTAGTCAATTGTTTTTAACACACATTGAAAGTCAGGGAGTACTTAATCTGTTGGCCTGTCCATCATATAGACTAAGTACATGGGTAATCGACCCCAAAGCCCCCCCAAGGCACTACTGTCTCTTCATACTCCTTCCGTGATAGTAGTACACTATATCTTATAATCCTTTTCCTAAATTCCATATTCCTTACTTACAGCTTTCCTACCTCATCCTCCTTCCTTTTCTCTCCACTAAGCTAACAATTGTAGCAGGTGGTGTGACTGTATATATGTAGTATGTACTATGGTCTCTGCCTACTCTTATGGGATATCGTCGTGAGTGTATGTATGTTGAAGATCATCATCCGCAGTGATGATGATGTTTTATGATTTTGAAAGTGCTCTTTCTCCGTAAGAATGGACTGTCGGACACAAGAATTGGAGCACCTCATCTGAGTACCGTAAGGTGCTGGTACGCACAATTCGACCGTGAACGTGTTTCTTTGAATGACGACATTTAGGTCGGCCTTCAACTAGGAGTACTGAACAAAATGTGGCTACTGTTAAGCGACTAATTGAAGAAAAACGACGCATCACCTATGAGGCGATTCGAGGATGTTTGGGGATTGGTGTGAGCCAAATTCAAAAAAATTTACATGGAAACTCTGTTGTCGTCGGTTTCCCACGAACTGACGCTAGAACAGAAACAGGCTCATGTTGATTGGTGCTCAGAGATGTTACTGAAGTACGACCACGGACATTCTAATGCTGTTTACGACATTGTAACAGGAGAAGAAACGTGGATTTATTTTTTTGAACCCCAGAAAAAACAGCAGTCTTGAAAATGGGTGTTTGAAAGCTTGAACAGGCCAACAAAATTGAGGCAGGTGAATAATGTGGGTAAAAAATGATTGCATTTTTTTTTCTCCTATATGGGTCCCATTTGCATAGTCCCACTCAAAGAGCAAAAGTGTTAATACAAAATGATACACTGAAATTTGTTTTCCCAAACTGCTCAAAAAGATCCGAGAAAAGGTCCGGGAAGTCGCATCCTCCTGCACCACGACAATGTATCTTCGCATACAGCGAACAAAACAAAGCTCTTTTAGCCTCCGAAAAAGTATAGCCATTGACTTTTACACCCTGCGATTTTTTATTTTCTCAAAAATCAAAGATTTGATGAGAGGTTAGACTTTTACAGACTCTGAAGAAGCCTCGTTGGCATTTAATGAACACGTACAAAACATGCAGTTGAGTGATCCTTGTGTTTTGAAAAACAATGCTTGTTATTTTCCTTTTAACTTGTTTTATTTATGAGATACGAAATTAATGCGTCTTACAGATAATATAAAGTTTGCTGCAAGCTGCAAACAACCTGAATTATATCGTTGTACAATGTTTGTGAATTTTGCCCTAATAGAAAAAAAGATATAAATTTTCATTCTTTATAAATGTTAAGACATTGGAATAATTCTAATTTAATTTTTTAGATTAATAATTATTACAATACTTCAAAGACACTATAATTTTACCTTTAAATAGTTCTGATTTCTAGTCTTATTTGGCACAGTATCCAGTAATTTATCAATTGTAGACGATGTTCTCATGTCTAACCAAACTATTGCATTGTGAAGCGGTTTTCCGGTACTTCTGTCCCATACTATAGTTGTCTCTCTTTGGTTCGTCACACCCACAGCTAATATATCCTGAAGAATAAATAAAAGCATAAAACAAAAGTAGATGATAAAAGTAAAGGATCAGGAAATTATACAATTTGTAATAACAAAACATTCCCAAATTAAGGTGCTTCCTGCGATTAATGTTACACTTTTTATCCACATTACATTTGTACATACAACTTTTACTGATATTAAATTTCCATGTTTCAGAAGGCATGTACAACTATAAGATCATCTTGTGTCTGAATAATGAACTCGGAGTAATCCCCACTACTCTCAGTTTTCCTTCACCATTTGTAAGGAGTGATAATTATTAAGTTATTAATATGCAGATGAGTTTGAAAAGTTCAATAAGATTGTCTTTAATTTGAAGGTCTAAGATTTAGCATGCATGGTCATACCGTTAGGTAAACATTGGTTCATATGCAGTTAGTAGACTGATTAGCAAATATGGATTTTTAATATGGCCAATATACTTTTAAGGAATCTAACCCGTTAAGCACCATAGGCTGTGGAGAACAATGGCTAAATTTTGGCTTTAGTCTGGACAGGCAAAAGCCTGATATGACTTGGCACCAAGCACTCCTTCTAAGAATTTCTTGTTTTCTTGATACTATACATGATTAGCCAGTTTAATGGTAGAGTGTAGAAATAAAGTCACCATAGAGAGTTCAAGCTTGGAACTTTTACTTGAGTCATATAAAATCAAAGGTTCTTCTCTAAATCTAAGTCTCACTTTTGACACTTTTGAGTTAACAATAGAAAAAATTTCAAAATGTTGATCAATAACTGTTCCTTTAACCCTTTGAGTGGGGAACAAATTTTGTGAGCATATGCCAAAAATGCGGATGAGTTTGGGTATATAAAAAAATAAATAAAAGTAGATAACTTATTAGATCACAAAAATTATTTGAAAAGAAAAAACCTAGTGCAACCAGCTTAAATTCACATCAAACTGAGAAAACAAATAGGAGTGCAGTCACTCTCTTTGCAATTTTAACATCAAACAAGAGAAGTGCTATGGCGCTACCCGCATTTTTGGCATATAACCAGAGGAGTGCTATTGCACTCCTCTGCACTCATGGGGTTAAATTGACATTGGCTTTATTCATTGCAAATTATTCAAAACAAAAATTGAGTAATCATTTAAAACAAAAATTAATTAGTTTTAAATGATTACTCAAAATTGGTCAGAATGAGATAGCCACTTTTGATACTATATGAGTCACTTATCAATAGTGGACTTCTGCAAGAATATGTTTTATCTTCAATACTGTTCATTTTCCATAAAAATGATATTGTTGTCTGCTGGCAACATTAACTGGTAAGCAGATGACAGAACTGGAGTAGCACTGCATACTAGTTATACCTTCTCCCCTGAGATGTCATCCAAAAATATTAGAAGTTTGCACCTATAATTGAAATGACTCTTTTGCACCTATAAATGAAATGACTATTCATTTCTTGAAATGGGACAACTTCAGCCCCATTAAGCTTAAACCCAGTAAGACAAAAGTTTGTGCATTTCCAACTATTAGCTTTCTGGCAATTGCGATACTACCATAGTTTGAGGGCACACTCCTTTCACCCAATTCTAGTGTTGGGATCTTGAAAGTCCATATTACAAGTGATATTCAATATTGGCAAACCTAGTGCTAGTGGTACTGAATAAAGATATTTCTGGTTGATTTATCATCTCCAGTTATACAAGGCTCAAATTCAACCACACATGGAATACAAACTCAAACAAAATGTCTAAGTTTAAGGAGACATTTCGCCTCCTTATGTGTGTTCTACCGCTTGTACAATGGATTGTGTCCTGAGGAGTTGTTTGATATGATGCCCACAACCAGTTTCTACCACCGCACTGCTCGCCAGCAACAGGGAGTTCATCCTCACACATTGGAACCTCAATGGTCACATAGTGCGGTATCAGAAGAATTTACTCCCGCAAGATTACAGTTTGGGATTCTTCAAGAGGGGAGTGAGTAAATTTTTGAAGGGTCGACAGGCATGTGTTATATTTCTGATGTTGCAGGCGTTCATAGGCTGTAGTAACCGCTTACTATCAGGCGGGCCGTAAGCTTGTTTGCTACTATTGTGGTATAAAATTTTCATAAGGTAAAAAAGTTTTCATAAAAGACAGGTGATTTATTATAAACTTCTTTGGTGGTACAAATGTCAATGGGCAGTAGCAATTACTTACCATGAGGCAACATGCATGTCACTATTTCCATAAAATACAGTCATAGAAGGGATACCTACCTCACAAAATTATTAAATATATTTTCACGGATTTATTATTTATTTAAACTATATACATTAATAACATGTGCATAGTTATAAATGATTTTTAGATATTCAGTAGGGTAAAAATATTGTACAATGTTATATAACATTTTATTTGAGAATAGATAATGGAATACACTGACTACTGAATTATTAATTAAAAACAAACCTTTGGATGACCACCCAATGACACCAATTTCTCCACCGCTTTCTGAATGCAAGTAGTAACAACTTCCAAAATACGAATGGGATCCTGTTCAACCCAACCTTCCTGAGGAAAGTTTTGTTCGAGCTCTTTCTGATGATATGCTACCACCTCAGCTGAATTCGCTTTAAAAATAATAAAACGAGCACTCGAAGTGCCCTCATCAATTGCACCAATTAAGGGACCGAATATACCATAATCCGTCATTTTCACATGTAGTACAGAAACACACACGATACGATTATTTTTTAGTATTTTTATCAAAATCTGGACATACTACAAGCATAAAAACCTTGAGCTTTGAACCAGTACTATCTAGAATACGTAGTAGGTACTCTTGGTAGTTTGTGATCTAGAACATAAAAAATTCTCTGCACACAGAGTACATTAATATAATACCAAAGAGAATATAATATATATAATACTCAAGTAAATAGCATAAATCCACAAACTACACTAACGATACATTAATCTATGCAGCCACAGAGTAAATAAGATTTTGCACAAAGATGTAGCAGTATGGCAACCACAGCATTAAGGAATAAGTAGGTGCCTCAATAACCAATATGTTAAGACTACTTAGTAGTACAGTGACTAGACCAAACTAAGACTATGTATAGTTTATATCAAGGAACATAAACTCTCCGAGGTTTATATTCTAAGCTAATGACTACTACCACAGACTAATAGATGGATGGAAGAAAACGTATTTGCTCTAAGAAGTCAAAATAAAAATAAAATTATAAATACCGTCGCAATATTAAAACAAGCATATCTTTTTAACCAGCTAAAATATATGGATATTATTTACCATAAGTATCATGTATCTCATTTGATTAAAAGTTATGTTTTTTTTCTGATTTTGCGACATTTTTGTCTTTATTTTTAGTTATAGCCATTCATAGCATACTGTCTTACGTAACTACATTTTGATACGTTTTATAGAGGCAGACAGGGTTATTAGATCAAGTTTCTAATTTTTCCCAACATTTGTATTTTTTTCCACAAAAGGGATACGTTTTTACTGGTATAATATTGTTTATTGTGACTTTTGATAGTTATTTATTTAATTGTTTATATTTTATACTTGATGTATGTAAAGGCGGACTAATATCAAGGACATTCTCTACTCGTCAACCTTTGGGTTATGTAGAAATAACGAAGTAGAAACAGCAGCAAACGTAAATTGAAGTAGATGAGAATAAAAACAGAGGTTGTTCTATACGTTGAATAGAGTATGAATCAATAAAAAACCATACTCAAAAATTAATATTGTATACTATCAGCGGAAACAGCCTTCGGAGAGCTGTACCTATGTTCATAGACATGTTTCCAAACAATCCGGCTCCATCACGAGAAGTGATGCTAGCTGTAATACAACGGTTGAAAAATTACGGCCAATTTAATGTCCTTCGCCATGCTCAATGTGGTGGCAGTGTGGAGCTCTCTGTCAATATACAGGAGCAAAAACTTCACTACTTCGAAGTGGAACGAAGTGCTAGTACACGAAATGCCGGTCACCATTTCGGCGTTAACCATACCACTGTATAGCGGCTTCTGAAGCGGGAGAAACAACATCTGTTTCAATTCCGAAGTGTGTAAGATCTAGATACTCATGACCATGGGGTTCGGCTAACCTTTTGTCACTAGCTGCTTGCAAACCGTGACGTCAATGTATTGTGGACAGACGAATGTTTGTTTACGCGTGTTGGTGTTTACAACATTCATAATGAACACTGGTGGGCATATCAGGTACACAAGAGAAGATCAATCACAGAAGATATTCGTTTATATCGAGAAGAGATTCGTTTCAGCACATATTTAGTATTAATGTGTGGGCTGGCATTTTAGGAGAGCACGTGCTTGAGCCATACTTTATTGACTAGCACCACCTACCTCAGCTGCTTCATCGCGTCGTCGAAGATATGCTGGAAGACATTCCCATGCTCTACACCGTAATTTGTTTTATCATTAGGACGGTGCTCCTCCACATTATGGCCGTAAAGTGCGTAATTACCTAAATAATCTGTTCGGAAATCAATGGATCACCCGTGGTGGTTCTGTGATCTGGGCTCCGTGATCGCCGGACTTAATTTCTCATTATAGAACCGACTACTTAGCTAGACAGGGACATTTTATTCCGTTTACAGAGCATGTGGTGGAGTCGCCCTAGGACGAAGGCGGTTCTTTTGTGCACCACCTTGATGTTATCTTTGAAGGACATTGTAGAGATCAAAGTCATCCTGATATTTGCCCTTTACTATCTACTTATGGGATTTACCAAACAGGATATTCTTAAGAATCACGTGACGTGAAGATTCAATTGGTGGGGGTTATAGTATAAATGGAGAAGAGCACTGCCGCACACTTCTCTGGCTTCAATTCTGTATTCCACTTGAGGAATCAGTCCTCCGCCGCTCATGTTTTGCTTCGTATTGCGATGTTATTGTCATATGCAAGAGTATTTGGTTCGCCATACTGCACATCGATAAGGAAATACTTTTTTTTGAGTTGCGCATGAATCATGCATTCGTAAACTTGGGTAAGAGTTTTCAAAAGAGTCACGGGGCGGATTTACCAGGTTTGTAAAAGCCGATGGCCTCTTCTTCCAAACAAAAGGAAGGGTGTAGCTTTTCGTGGCGGTATTAAAGATAGTCATTAAAAGGCAGAGAAAATGGCCGTGCAAGAGTTTTAGAACTTAGTTCGATATTCCGTTGGAGCCTGATGCTTTCTTTGGTTTCAGGTACTTGATGATGTTTTGAACCTTGAAGATCGTGAAAAGTGTGACATCGTGAAAGGTGTGAAAGGTGTGTGATACGCCACACATCTAAAAGACGTTAAAAGAACCTGCGCTATGCCTCGCTATCCATTGTGTGTTGATGAACAATATCAATCGGGAGGCTGCTTAGAGTGCGATATTCTTCTTATCTGTGTGTATCATAGGCAATATACTTATTATTTTGTGTGTATCATCTATTCGCACCCGACGTAATCAGTATGCGTCTGAACTTGAATATAATTTCAATATCATTTTTTGTCTCGAGAAAGACGTAAAATTTTCCTAAGGATTTTTATTCCCAAAATTTTCCCATGAACGATTATTTTACGAGCTTTTAATGTTTAATATTTATTAAACTTGTGTTGTTGTTGTGTTATGTATGTTTCTATGTTCGGGTTAAATCTTGCAACTGAACTTTAAATCAGTTTCTTCAACTGATTGAGCTGAAATTTCGCATACACGTTTTGTTTGGATGCCAATGCATAGGCATCTATGTGACGTCATTCTAAATATAATATGTCAGACCACCTAAGCTGGCGGACTAGTTATTTTTTAAACACTCCCACGATGTGGGTTTCAAATAAAAGGGTTTGCTAAAAAGAATACGAATAAAATAACGTTTGCGTTCAGCTCTTTAAGAAGGTGTACTACTGTCCGGCTAAACGGTAAGACTTAGCGCGGTCCAATATTAGTATATCGACCTACATCCTGGGCAAATTCTAGCATGGTGAAAAAAAATTTAAAATGGCGGGAAACAAGATGGCCGCCATACCAATTTTGAAGAGTTATAACTCTGCAAATGTTAGATATAGTTTGGTGATGCTCGAACAAAATGTTGTAGGGGCCGACAAGGGCCAACTGCTGATAAAAAATATAGATGGCGGATTAATATGGCGATAAATATTTAATAAATATAAAATTTATTAGGACCTTGAATAAGTTCTCGCTGTTTTTACATAAATGGCAGTAGTAATATTTGGAATTTCGAATGATAACCCACATAAAAGGAAGTGCTGGATTTAACCTTAAATTTCAGTGTATGATAATCGAATATAGTATAAAGAAAGTATTTTTTATTACTTTTAAAAAAAGTCTAATTTTTTACCAAATAAAGTGTATTTGCGGGGAATTTTATTATTATTATTATTATTTTCAAAAGAATTCTCCAGCTGATGCACACAAAGTTCTTGTTGAGACTTACGGCGACAATGCTCTGTCGGATACGATATGCAGAGTTTGTTTTAAAAGTAATGAATTTGAACTTGAGAATAAAGAATGTTCTGGCGCTCGGAAAAAAATTTCTAAACAAAGAATTGGAGGAATTGCTTGATCAAGACCAATGTCAGACGCATACAGAACTTGGAAAAACATTACAAGTAGACGAGTCAACAGTTTCGAAACGTTTAAAAGTGTTAGGAATGATCCAGAAGCAAGGACATTGGGTACCGTATGAATTGAAGCCGAGAGACATCGAACGGCGTTTTCTCACGTGTGAACTACTGCTTCAACGACAGAAGGGAAAAGGTTTTTTGCATCGTCTCGTGACTGGAGATGAAAAGCGTATACATTACGATAATACAAAGCGTAGAAAATCGTGGGGTAAACCCGGCAATGGATCAAAACCAAAACCAAATATCCATGGTTCGAAGGTTCTTCTTTGCATTTGGTGGATTAGCAGCTGTAATTTATTACGATCTGCTCAAACCAAATGAGACTATCACAGGGGATCGCTATCGACTTCAACTGATACGTTTAAGCCGAGCTCTAAAAGAAAAACGGTCGCTACACGAAGAGAGATACAACAAAGTGAATTTGTTACATGACAACGTTGGGTCTCATGTAGCAAAACACTTAAATGGGAAGTTTTACCCCACCCGCCGTATTCACCTGACATAGCCCTTTCTGATTTTCACCTATTCCGTTCTATGGAACATGGCTTGGCTGAGCAGCGCTTTCATTCTTACGTAGATACTAAAGAATGGCTTGATTCATGGATAGCCTCAAAAGACATATCGTTTTTCCGACGAGGAATACAATTATTTCCAGAAAGATGGGAGAAGATGGTCTCTAGTGATGGGCAATACTTTGAATGATATGTTTTATGTTCATTATATTTTAAATAAAGCTTTTATTTTGTAAAAAAAAGCGAGCACTTATTCAAGGTCCTAATTTTTTTTATGAAATGAACAGATTTAGAAACATGTTCAGCGATAACTAAAAAAATGAAAAAAGAATCTAAGTCCCGAGGCGGGAAAAATAGTAAACTTAAAATTTTCAAACTTACAGAATAAGTGAACTGAAAAGATAGAAAAAGGTTGAAAAATTAAATATTTCTTTTGGTTTTGAATGATCGTGGTTGACATTGTTCTCAAACGCAGTTGTAGGCATGAAATACATTAACTATGATTTATATTTTGTTAACTCCATTGTAAGTGTACCTATGCTAATTTCATGACGATCGGTTCGCGAAATCGGTACGCGAAACAAACAAGCAAACTCACTTTCGCATTTATAATATTGAAACTTCTCCCATTACGTATTTTCTTGATCTACTCATATCATCAACAAAATCGCTAGTCATTCATGATGGAACGTATTGTGAATATTTGATGTCTCCAACTACGTTTATAAACACTGTCAACCATAATCATTCAAAACCAAGAATATTTTTAGTTCATTTTCAAAAATGTTATCTTAATTAATGAAACTTTATTTTAGTTTTAAATATTTTTAATAGTTTTAGTTTTATTTTTAGCTTTTCTCATACAAATTATATTTAAACGTATGTTTTGTATATTTTTGTAATTTTTTTTACATTTATAAAACCTTTTATTTTGATAACCCACTCGATATATAATTTGACGCCAAAAGCGGCCATTTTAATATTTATAATTTTGATATACTCAGTGTCATTCTGAAAATTAGTACGAATCTAACGACTCCTCTCAAGCTAAACTCCATTAAGCGATTGAGGCTACAGAGCATGCCAAAGAAATATACATACATACATTTGAAAAACCTAACCCTAACCTAAAAAATATTTATAAACAAACTTTTATTTAAACGCTTTAAAAAAAGAATATAAAATTTATCTATGTAGATAAACAAGAATAGAATATACTAGCTTTTGCCCGCGGCTCTGCCCGCGTGAATGCCGGTTTTCCACTATATGGGACCCGACACAATCATAGATTTATATAAAAAAACCTTTGAGCACTTTTACTTGAACTCTCATACCTTAACGGCGGTTACTAAAACAGGGATCAAGCTGTATCTTCAATTCTACTGGACCGATTTTGATGCAACATGCCGCAGTATTTAAGTCAAAATAGTATCTTTAAGATTGTAATAGTTTAACAAAATTCTACCGGCTGGTTTTTGCATGAAGCTCGAAGAAACAAATAAACAAACGTCAACGGATTTGGTTTCAGAAACCCTTAATTAGTCGATCTGAGTAGTTAGTTTTTAAATGTCTTTGATTTTTGAAAATTTGACATTTAACAATTTTATAATAGTATAGATTTTATGTAATAATTTGATGGATTCAATTTCAAGTTTATTTTCTTATTTTTAGAGCACTTAAATAAAAGCTTGTTGTTAAAAAGGTCTTTTTCTCCATTTATTATAATTGAATACGTGAACTTGTTAAAGTGTTAGGTTGACGGTTTTATGACCGTCTATCTAAACGTTGTGAACAGTAGTGACGCATTATGTGAGGCTCAATTCAACGGTGCAAAATATATATCGACGAGTGAGGTGACCTATTCCTAGTTTTCTATACGTACTCGTACACGTTACTTCTAATAAATACTTAGCTATTTCACGCTACCTAAATTATTTCACTGGCATCCTTCTTCTATAGTAATAGGTTAAATAATGATAATAGTTAATAATAATGGGTTTAATATTATGGTTTAATATTATACGATACATACATACACTCACGCCTTTTTCCCTGGCTCTCCGGCGGGGAATCGAACCCCGGTCTCCCGCGTAACAGGCGGGTATACTGACTACTATACTACCGAAGAATTGGGGTAGGTAGAGACCACTTCTTTCCACTTGCTACGTGCAAAGTGGCTATTAGTAGCCCACTTGTCGCCTCCGCGGGAAACGAGACGTGTCGGGTGGCGAACCACGACGCCGCCATTTTAAGGTCCTAAAACGTTAAAGTTCTTAATTGCGTTCCCACGAAAAGGAAAGAAAGGAAATAATAATATTATACGATAATACATTTTAATTCATTAATCATCATCTCCAGTCCATATTCCATCCCGCTACAGGGGCACGAACTTCCTCTGATAAGTATAAGAAGTTTAATTAGTATTGCCAGTGATGACCTACAGATTCCAAATATGGTTACTGACAGGTTCGTGTGGCAAATACCCTTAGTGGTCAGGACAATATAGAGCAGTGGACTTGCTTTTACCAGACACTGGCCCTTATCAGGTAGGTTAAGGGTTATTGAGTGACTGAATTCAATCTGGGCTAAAGATTTTTTTAACACTACATGAAATGTGGATACAGAAATATGTTTACTATTTTATATATTTTTTCATTACATTAGATCCAAGGGTATCGTTCAGTAAGCAGTTTAAAATCATAAAAAAATATTGTGTTTCCTAGACTTTTGACAAATATTTTATAAGTATACCGGATTATACTGTTCTGTAGTTGGGTATGTAAAAAGTTATATATAATCTCCATAGTCTGGGTGTGTGAGCTCCATTATGTGAGTGTTACTCCATCCTTGCCCGTGGGCGCTGTGACAATCAGCTGACTGATGCACCAGGATAAGGGCGGCGACGTTAACCCGCGATTCATCCAATATCTATTGCGAAATCGAAGAGGCCTGACGAGCATCAAGATTACGAAAAATCCCCCCCCCCCCTCCTCGTAAACGATACCTACGTTCAGTGTCGACTTCTACAACCAGATGTTGATGACAAGACTACTTACGTACAAAACAGTTTAAGTAAGCAGCAGATACAAACGTTTCTTATTTGTATAAAAGGTGATTTTCTTTAAAATTTTATAAAGAGACACAATACGCAAGTACCAACGCACTTGAACGATTTTTATTTAGCAGACTGGGAGCCGTACGCGTTGAATGACCGATCTATTTAAAGTAGCATTACGTCTGTGACACTACAACACTCCGTAAGTTATGTATGCGTAACAATGTTACATACCTCTTAATTATAAAACTAGCTGATTTTGTTAGTTTGATAGATTATTTTTTTTACTATCATACATTTCATTGCGTAAGTAAGAACCCTCTGTCGCGCGCTCCGACTGCCTAAAAGACAGAGGCACTGGGGGGGTATTTGTGTTATTCACAGATGATTAGCTGACACGTCCCGCGAGCCGCTCGTGCGACTTGCGAGATAGACCCTTGGAGGATTTTATCTGTCAAAAAAAGGTAAGTAACAGGTCATAATTAAATGAGGAAGCTTCTATTTCTAAATTCAGTCAAGTGCGTAAAAGTGGTCAAATTTGAAGGTATTTTAGAAGAATATATTTACCAAGTTCGATATACAGAATAGGTTAGAAGTCCATGCGAAAGCAATAGACTGGAGGTTTATAAATAGAAAAATCCCGTCGACTTTGCCAAAACTACCATCCTATTTATCAAATCCCCATTCGAAATCAAGCTCCATACAAGTATCTAATAAAATCTTTAATAAATGTAATTCATTTATTTACACTTGTTATTAAGTGTGAATATAATATTCTAATATAAAATTAAGCATGAGTTTTTGATCCTGATGAAATAATAGATATAATAAATGTTTTGATAATTAATTTAAAGTGAAAATATAGTCAAATGTCCTAACCTAA
This sequence comes from Thaumetopoea pityocampa, assembly GCA_017165845.1. Taxonomy (NCBI): domain Eukaryota; kingdom Metazoa; phylum Arthropoda; class Insecta; order Lepidoptera; family Notodontidae; genus Thaumetopoea; species Thaumetopoea pityocampa. The sequence continues at coordinate 4,840 of WUAW01019906.1, read as the reverse complement.
AATTTCTACATTTATAAGTACACTGTTATACGTATATTCAGATGGTATTATACCAACGCCACACATGATCACGCTGTCTCAATCTAAGTTGGTAGAATTCTTTTGGACAATGGTCGGCACAATTTTTGGTTCTGTTCGTTTATGAATCTCATGTACAAAATTGGACGTAGTCGTGGCACACGTTAGATCGTACTGAAAGCCAATAGGCTATCATCATGACTCAATATTACTGTGCTACGTTGCATCAACGTATCATGTGGTCTCCTGTATACTTGAAGAACTGACAATGAGCCATCAAATTTAATGGCTCTTATGGTTATGTTCTGGCAAGACGGTGTAATGGCGGATTACTTACAAACAACTGACGGGATCATAAAAAGTGCAAAAATAGCATCGTTTCGATGGATTGCATTAAGCCGAGTCATTCATGATTTGGAAAATTTTATATATAACTAGCTTTTGCCCGCGGCTCCGCACGCATGAATATCGGGTTTCCGATAAATGAGAAATCCCGACGCAATCTTAGATTTATATAAAAAGTCTTGGACCACTTTTACTTGAACTCTCGTACCTTAACGGCGGCTACTAAAACAGGGATCAAGCTGTATCTTCAATTCTATTGGACCGATTTTGATGCAACATGCCACAGTATTTAAGTCAAAATAGTACCTTTAAGACTGTAGTAGAGTAACAAAAATCTACCAGCTGGTTTTTGCATGGAGCTCGAACAAACAAACATCAACTTAGTCGATCTGAGTAGTTACTTTTTAAATATATTTGATTTTTGAAAATTTGACATTTAATAATTTTATAATAATATAGATTTTGATTTGTACTTCAAAACTATATGTAGCTGCTGCCCTGCAATAATATTTGAAAACTATAGTTCTTAGATATAAACAATATGACAACCATATCCCTTAAGGGGAATATAATTCAGTTTCTCATTTATAGATATAACAGAGGTTAGTATCCGCTCTGTTTACTTGCGGTTATTTTCGCGTGTATATAGATGCGTGTGTCATTTATTTCCTGAGGGACCTTTGTACGAGTGACCCTCGATGTTCGAGCAACTAAATGACCGTCTATTCAACTAATAATCAAGTGTGTATTGAGGGCTATTGAGAATCTGATGAATAATACGTGCGTTCATTGTTCAAGCATTTGTAGTCTATGTGTTATAAATCTAATATAAACAAGCTCAATGCAGCGTAGTTCCAGTAACAGGTACTGAGAGGTTGCAAAGATTTGATATCTCTACGCCATACCGTATCTTATTTTAAATATCCGCCAAATTTGATAAATTAATTTATATCTATAGTCATATACTATATGTATACTGAAGTCGTAATAACCTAGTAGTATGACCGTGCACGCTAAGTCTTAGATTTCGAGTCCGATACCAACGCATGCAGCTCTTTTTGAAATCATGTGCGTAATTTAATAATTAAACTGTGAAGGAAAACATCGCGAGGAAATCTATATGACGGTGTTTGGTGTCAGCCAACGTGCATTACACCAGCCTGGTGAGCTATGACCCAATTTTTTTTTCTATACAATGCAACGACGTCGTACTTTTGCAGTAAGCGTTAAAGCTATTGATCAGTGTTCATTTGTTTAACGCAGTTCACCACTGCTGCACTGGAAATAGACCTCTTCCAATTCAATGCAACAACGAATCATTCATCTACATCAGAGGTTCCCAGACTTTTTTCTCATAGACCACTTTCAAAATTTAGCTGGTTAAAACCCCTGCAGTTACATTTCTACCATATTCCCAAAACTTGACAAAAAAATGTGAAGATTAGATGTAACTATGGAAATTTGCGTACGCTAACATAGACTCCTGTGAGTCCCTGGGGGCCCACCTGGTTCACTTTGGGAACTATGGATCTACATCATCATCAGATCGTGAAAGTCCTGCTTTAAAAGAAGCGATGGCCATAATCTCCACGTTTGGTAGGTGTCTTGGTGATTGCAATATATTTTGACTGAACAACAAGGTAACGGTGCTTTATCCTAGTATATCCCTTAGCTGATAATATGATATATGATCCCTTCAGGAAATCATTCACTAACATAATTTTTTATAGACCGTCTCGCGGCTCATCCCGCGTAGAAATCCTAATTTTACATTACTATTACTATAAAAAACTTGTATAAATGGATGTATAAATGGAACATTTTAAAGTTTTAATAAGGAATAATATTTTGTCTTGTACACTTTTATACAACTAATGTTATGAATGAGTGGAGTTAAGTGGTCCCAACACACACGAACTCACACTCGAAGTAGTATTAAGGGTACCGCCTACATTAGGAGGCCAAAATCAAGCACTTTTTCATGATATTTTTTAAACAAGGTACAGCACGGATCATTTTGAATTTTTAACTGTTTATTGTGTATATCTATAGGTATATATACAAATTTTTTTATTCAATTTTATTAATTCGACGACGGATTATATCGGATTCAGCTGGAGTATCCGAAATATTTTCTCCTCCACGGCGTACACGATAGCGCCACATAGAACCATCTGAAATAAAAATGTATAGAAATCTTTTTTGTAGTTTATGAGTATACATGCTGTGTGAACTAAGAAAAAACATTATTTTGTTGAAATTAATAAAAAAAGTCCCTGTTCAAACAAAAAAGTTGATTTTTTTCGGAAAATTTCCACTTTATTTTGTTAATAACTATTTTTCAGCGAAAATTTAAATCAAACTCTTTAGTTCACATAGAAGACAATTTAATAAGCTTCAATTTAAAAAAAAAACAAGTCGATCCGTTGAG
>WUAW01019891.1:4066-14109 GCA_017165845.1 Thaumetopoea pityocampa | reverse complement strand
TTAACACTAAACCCAAAAGTATTTATATGAAATTATTCTCGTTGTAGTAATGTTTTCTTTTTCTGAATTTCCAGAGTATGGGCAACAATGACATAGATAAAGCAGGATTACTTTCACCGTTTCTGGAAAATGTAAACACGGAGATTTTAAACAGCAACTTAATAGTAAAATCTACTAAAAAGAAAATACAAAAATCCGTCGTGTTTAATATAAGAGGAATTAAAATAGGTGTGGTTGGATATCTCACTCCAGAAGCTAGCATGTTGGACAGCATTAGTGACATTGAATATATTGATGAAATCTTAGCCCTAAAAGAAGAAGTGAAATCTCTCAAATCACAAAACGTTAATACCATTATTGCTCTAGGATATACAAATAACAATAAAAATATTGAAATAGCAGAAGAAGTAGACGGTCTTGATGTAATCATCACAGGCAATAAGAACAGTTTTTATTGGAATGGTACTACAGTATCTGATTTTGAAAAGGCTAAAATCTTTACACAGAAATCTGGAAAACATATTCCAATAATTTTATCTACTGCTTACGATCAATATCTTGGTAGTCTAAAAATCAAACTTAATGCCTATGGAGAAATTATCGATTTCAATGCCAACCCTATTCTACTCGATTCGTCTGTTGCACAAGATGTAGAATGCTTACAAATAGCTGAACAGTACGGCGCAGAATTTATTTCAAAATCCGAAGAAGTCCTTGGAAACACAGCTGTTGTTCTTGATGGTGACTCTTGTAATTTGGAAGAATGCAATTTAGGAAATTTGATTACTGATGCTATTGTGTACTACTATGCAACCAGATTCGAAGGAGAAAATTGGACAGACGCTCCTGTGGCTATTATTCATGGAAGTGCCGTCGCAAACTCTATTGCACCTACAAACAGACCAGCACCTATTACTACAAGCGATATAATGTCAGCTTTACCGCTAGAAAGTAACGTAGTAGTTGTTACAATGACAGGAACTGTTCTTTCTGAAGTTTTAGAACAAGCTGTAGCTAATTACGATCAACATAACCCTACTGGTCAATTCCTCCAGTTTTCTGGTATTCGTGTTTCATACGATATGTCAAAAGATATTGGATCTAGAGTGACTAGCGCAGTAGTTCGTTGTTGGTCTTGCTTTGTGCCAGAATTTTATCCAATTGATGATTGGAGGACTTACAAACTATTGGTACCAGCTGCTTTAGCTAATGGAGAATTTGGATATTCTATGCTTGTTGGTCTTCCTAGAGAAAATATGGAATATGACGAAGTCACATGCACAGCAGATTACATAAAATTGAGGAGTCCTGTGTACCCTGAAATTGCCAGTCGTGTAGTTCTCAATAATTTAGAAGTTCAACCTGCTCCTGACTCTGCCGCGGTGTTACGCACTTCACTTCTATCATTAACTCTGATACCTATTCTTGTATTACGCTTTTAAAGTCGGTCTTGTTATGAAAGTCATAATAATGATACAATAAATATATTTTTAAAAGTTATTCGTAAATATGTGTTCATTTATTATCATTTCTACCATTTTTTTTTTCATAATTAATAAACAGATTAAAAAACCAATAAATCTGATGATATGACTTAAATCGTTTAATTTTATAATAATAATTTTTTATAATCCCATCCCTTAGGCATATTGTGTGTAAATAATAGGTAAAAAAGCAGTTGTTACTATGACATTATAATAGTAATGAATTTACTTAAATAAATGAGAAATAAAACTCAAAATGTAATACATATTTTTAATACAAAAACTTCATAGAAATTTACAATGAAACATACGCACTGAATTCACTGAAATGAAAATACAGCATCTTCTGTAAGTAATGCAAATAAAGCATCTTTTAGAAGCAGATTGTTTCTTAATACGGGGCTAGTAGTATTTGAATTTAAAATGTAATCTTAACTGCATGGTATACTTACATCTTAGTGGTATCTTGCTTGTATTTATATCTATAACCTCATTTATATAGGTATATGTATAGTAAAAAACCAAAACACTTGAAATAGATTTATTTAGAAAATCTAGAAAAAAATAAAGACAAAATACTAAACAGTTTGAAAATATGGCCTAGTTTCTAAGTAAAATCGTGCTTACTAATGTTAACAGATTTGAAATATTATTCACACATTTTTGAAACAAAATGTAACTTGATATAAAAAAATATCATCATTAGATGCTCTCAGTTCTTTTATAAAACCTAATTTCAAATTTCCGCTATACATAAAATAACTTTGTTCAAATGGCCTCCTAAAATCTTGAATCATAAGGGTTATTATTGGTGAAGCTTACTAACTATAAATAATTTTTGGTAGATGTGTTATGTCTGATTGCATTAAATTCTTATATATTTTATGTATCAGCATGTCTTTTTCTTAGTTTTCACTGCATGCTTAAGACTTTTTTAATACAATTATTTATAATCACATATTTTCTTGTTTCAGTCACTTGGCAACCACGAATTTGATAACGGCATAACTGGGCTCACTCCTTTTATAGAGAACTTAACATGTCCAGTTCTTGCTGCTAATCTCATTCTTACCAAAGAGCCAAAGTTGCAAGCAGAAAAGAATCTCATGAAATCTGTTGTATTCAACATAACTGGAACTAAAATTGGGGTGATTGGCTACCTCACGCCATACACAAAAGTTTTATCGATCAGAAATAATGTTGAATACATCGAGGAAATAGAAGCAATAAAAAATGAAGTTGCTAAACTTAAAAATGAAGGTGTAAATATACTAATAGCCCTAGGACATTCTGGATTTGCCAAAGATTTACAAATAGGCAAAGAAGTTGAAGGTATCGACTTAGTTATAGGTGGGCATACGAATACATTCCTGTGGAATGGAACAGTTCCTGACATTGAAAGAAGTAATGGTGTATATCCAACTATAATAAAACAAAAATCAGGTAGATTAGTGCCAGTAGTTCAGGCATACGCATATACAAAATATCTTGGCAAACTGCATTTAACTTTCGATTCTGATGGTGAAGTGACTAAATATGATGGAAATCCTATACTATTGGATAAAACAGTTCTTCAAGATCCGGAAATATTAAAAATCGTCAACCTTTATCGAAATGAAGTTGTGAAGATAACGGAAGAAGTCGTTGGCAATACTTCAGTTATATTAGACGGTTCGTCATGTCGACTGAAAGAATGTAATATGGGAAATATGATAACGGATGCTATTATATATAAATATGTATCTAACTATACAGGAGAAGGATGGACTGATGCGTCAATAGCTATCCTTCAAGGAGGAGGAATCAGAACATCAATAACTCACGCTTATTTACCAACAAATGTAACAGTAGGGGAGCTTTTGCAGGTGATGCCTTTCGAGGGACACATCGTTAAACTGACAGTGAAGGGTGTCGATATAAAGCTAATGCTAGAACATTCGGTATCAATGTACAATCCATCTTACGCGCCTGGTCAATTTCTTCAAATGTCTGGCTTAAAAGTACAATATGATTTTAGTAGGAAACCTAATAATAGGGTAACTAAAATCTACGTGCTTTGCGCTAATTGCACTCAACCTACATATACAATGTTAAACAGTACTGGTGAATATAAAATATTGATGCCTTCATTTTTATCTTATGGCGGTGATGGTTTTTCAATGTTTCAAAGTTTACCTGTAGATGATTTATCGTATAATGAATTTGACGCTTCAATAAAATACATTCAGACTCACAGTCCAATGTATCCCGCAATAGAAGGACGAATAACAATTAAAAATCTTGAGAAACTTGAAGTCAATTCTGCTTGTTATTTCAATATGTCTATATTTGTTGTTCTATTATCTTCGTTATGTAAAATTTTATTTTAAATGTCCATTAGGCTGGTCTTACACAGGTAGGATTTTATGCTGTTTTTCAATCATATAATGCTGTCGAGTTCAATGATATTCTATGGAAAGCTTCCACAAATATTTTCATAGGATATACTTGACAGCTCGAATAATCTTTACCAAATTAAATTTTGATATCAAATTAGTTTATTACAAATTTTAGTTTGCTCATCACCGTTAATTATTATTTTAAATCTCATTCTCATTCCCATTTACAATAATTATTATTTACAAAGAATGATTTGTCTTAAATTAATTGTTTATATTTACTTTAAAATATAAACCCCATCATATATGCCTATTGCATTTTACCTTAATTTATACGTATGATCGGCCTACCTTTGGCGGCGTAATAGGTGTGAGAGTCTCACTATTGACTGAATCAACATATTACTCTCCTTTATTGTAATTTTTTTCTTATTTTGTGTGTACAATAAAGACTTAAGAACTACAACACATTCCATTTATATGTAAAAGATGCATTTGTAATACAGTTTCTTATTCTACGTCACTGTCAATAGGCTTTTTATATTATTTTCCACATTTGAATAATAATATTCGTTATAATAATATTCGTTTTTTTTTAATAATATTCGTTTTTTTTAAATTATTTTCTTATTGCATTATCTAAATACTATTATAAAATTTTTAAATTTCAAATTTTTTAAATCAAAGATATTTAAAAAAACTACTCAGATCGACTGATTAAGGGCTTCTGAAACGATTGATGTTTGTTTGTTCGAGCTCGACGCAAAACTCAACGGGTAGACTGGTCGAACTGTTACAGTATTAAAGGTACTATTTCGACTTAAATACTGCGACATATTTCATCAAAATCGATCTAGTAGGATTGATGATATAGCTTGATTTTAATTTTTCTGACCGCCGTTAAGGTACGAAAGCTCAAGTAAAAATGGTTTTTAGTTTTTTATATATAAATCTATTATTATTTCGGGATTTCCCATGTAGTGGAAAATCGACATTCACGCGGGCAGAGCTGAAGTCAATAGTTAGTACATATTATATATTTTCTTTTTAAATTAATATTAGACATAAAACTTGTGCCATTATCATACATATTGACTGCCGGATGGTCTTATTTTTAATTATAAGTTCATTTATACTGATTTACAATGTGGTGATAAATAAATGTGTTTCTGATGCGGTATTTGATGCAAAATCTCAGGGCTTGCTAGAATTTTGTGACCATCTAAAAAGTTTCTACATAATATATAACCGATTGTCAACCACTCAGACCAATATTCTGAAAGATATAAAATTAAAACGAAGTCGCTCAGCGACATAAATAATCATCTGTGGATACTGAAATACAAACTACTATATTTCCCTAACAATAGAGTCGCCTAATAAGAGTCGTTAACAGGTGACGCTTTATGCGTTTTAAACACCCCCCTTCTCTTCCACGTACAAACATACCTATCTACGTAATGATGTATGGGAACCAATCAATAAAACTGCATTTAATCTCGTGGCAAAATATGTTCGCACTAACTAATCAGTGCGATTGAATGAGCGAACGACCCTACCAGCCAATATGACATGACCTGAAGCTTTCCAACATACATACGAATACATATATACCGCAACACTGATCGTTAGCAGGAATTGTGGGAGCCTACAGAGATGACGTCAGATGACAATCGATCATCTTAACCCTCCTTACAACTGCATAGCCTGAAAACAAAACTTCAGACCCTAACGTATAAGTCGGAATAATTCTAGATCGAGGCGTATATGATCTAAAGCCAGAACACTAACAAAGAACAGATGTACATAAATAATAGATGATTACTACATTTGTTTTTAATGATGTTGCTCGTTATATTGGATATTTTCATAATGCTATATAATACTAGAAACTTAAACTCAAAAAATATGTTATTTCCTAAATACATTATGAAATATAATATACTTAACATAAAATCTCTACATTTCAGGCCACTGATACGTGTAAATGTAAAATATATATAAATAAATGTTTTATGATTTATAAATGTATTTTATGTCATGTACCTCGAGTTCAGCTTTGTATTTTTTTTTCAGAGAGCGTTTGTTTTTATAACCCTTTGCGGCGACTAAGACAAATTAAAAATGCATTTTAAGGCGAATTTGGGTCTTATTAATAGTTTTATACTAATAAATATACCTATATTCGTATTTAATACTGTATTTAAGTGTCACGTAACTGAAGGAAGTTAGGGTTTTATAAACATAGAATTATGTAAATTTCTGAATAATATGATTGAGAGCCATGCAAATCGAATATTAAGCATTTTTTATCAATGGCTGCATTTCAGTACATATTTTCATGGTAGCGCAGTGGATAAAGCCTCATCCCAAATCTGAGAATTTAAAGTTTAGGGTTCGATCCTCTGTTGGCACACTAAAGTTTACTATGGCAAATGTATCCCGGTTGGTGTCTCAACAACACTGATCGTTAGTAGGACTTGTGGGGGTTTACGGGATGACATCAGATGGCAATCCGTCATCTAAACCCGAACTGCAATCGTAACTCTAGCAAAAAAAGGAACTCCTGTTACAAAATTGAAATAATAGATTAAGATAGAGGGAGAAAGATGGAGATTTCTGGATAGATCCTTTTCCTTTTTATGTGGAAGGGATATAAATATTAATATTACATAGAAAATATGGCAGCCTGAGTACCAGTATGCTAAATATGTGGCGACACAGCGTTATCACGAAAGGCAAGGGATGTTGTATACAGAAATATAGCAAATATCAAGGCGATTAATCTTGAACCTCATCGGGGTATACTACGAGTATATATGAGTGTCAGTAGGGAATTCGTGCGGGAACCAGTGCCATGAGTCTAATAGGCACTAAAGATGCAGAATAAAGCATACAGAGAGAGAGATGGAGATTTGTGTGAGTTTCTCTGTCTCTTTCTCTCTGGTTCGAAACTAATTCCATTTTTGTTTCAATTAATCTTCGACGTCGTTACAGTGACTATACAAGACCAGCCAAGAGGCTGATGATGTTCACAAAAAAATATTAAATTTCGATTGTAATGTTTATAATTTAGATACCGATAGAACTTTTTCATTTGAACAGTTTTATAAACCAATAAACAATTATTTGTAACTAAACACAATTTTATTTCATTGCAAATTATGTTTTACATGATTAAATATTGTTTAACCAATTAGTATAATAATTGTGACAGTTGAAATTTGTAACAATTCTGAAATGTCATTCGAAAGGCCCAGGTACCATTAATACCATTGTACGTCACCCGATAAACCAAGATGGCAGCCTGAAATCACTGAAGTATGAAAAAATTAATTCATCCAACCTCCATAAACACGAAAATAAACTATTTTTACTTAAACCTTGTTCTTTTTTCTCTCTTGGGTCTAAAAGGGATAAAATTTTAAGCATTTAGTTTTAAGCATAATAACATAAGTTGTATAAGTTGTGTGCTTACTTAACATGATTATTACGTATTGCTGTTGGGCTATTTTCGATGAACAAAATAATCGTCACTTCTTTACTAATCTTTTTGTTTCAGTCACTTGGAAATCACGAGTTCGACAACGGAGTTGGAGGACTGACTCCCTTTATAAAAAACCTGTCTTGTCCAGTATTATCAGCTAATCTGGTCCTAACTAAAGTTCCTGAACTAGCTAAAGAAACCAACTTAAAGAAATCAATTATAATTGAGGTTTCCGGTGTGAAAGTGGGCATTGTTGGCTACTTAACTCCAGAAACTAAAATTTTAGCAGTGCCCAATAAAGTTGAGTACATCGATGAAATTATTGCTCTTAAAGAAGAAGTGAAAAAATTAGAAGAACAAAATATCAAAATCATTATAGCACTGGGACACTCTGGTATTCTTAAAGACAGGCAAATAGCTTCAGAAGTAGAAGGCGTGGATTTAGTAATTGGTGGGCATACAAACACTTTCCTATGGAATGGTACAAATCCAGATTTGGAAAAATCTCATGGAGCATATCCCACATACGTCACTCAAGCCTCTGGAAGAGTGGTCCCCGTAGTTCAAGCTTATGCATATACTAAATATTTAGGCAGACTTGATATGACATTTGATTTGAATGGTGAAATAATTAGAGCTACAGGTTCGCCTATTCTTTTAGATAAAAATGTACCACAAGATCCACATATCCTCGAAATTATTAAGAGATATAAAACAGAGGTTGTTCAAATAACGGATGAAGTTATTGGGTACGCATCAGTTATCCTTGACGGTTCTAGCTGTCACAGGCTCGAATGTAATCTTGGTAACTTAATTACTGATGCGATGATTTTTCGATATGCAGTTGATTATTCTAGCGAATACTGGACAGATGCTCCAATCGCTATTATTCAAGGTGGTGGAATAAGAACCTCTATAGCACATGCAGTAATGCCAATGAATATAACAAAAGGAGATTTATTGGAAGTAATGCCATTTGATGGGAATCTTGTAACAGTTGCCATGAATGGTAGCATAATTTTACAAGCGCTTGAACACTCAGTTTCTAATTACCATGCTTTAGAGGCATCAGGAATGTTTCTACATTATTCTGGTGTCCAAGTTGTTTATGACCTTAAAAAGCCAGTTGGATCAAGAGTTGTGGAAGCTAAAGCAAGGTGCTGGGCTTGCACTATACCAAAATATTCAAAAATAGAAGAAAAAGAAATATATAAAGTTATAATGCCAAGTTTTGTTGCGATTGGTGGTGACGGTTATGTGATGTTTAAGAACTTGCCAACTACTAGTTTAAATTACAACGAACTAATTAGTACGCAATATTATATCACGCATCACAGTCCGGTCTACCCTCAAGTTGAGGGACGCATCGTTTTATTGAATGAAAATAAAGACATAAGCGTTGATTACAGTTCCTCGTCTAGATTTAGAGCATCCTTAATATCTGTTCTAATCTCATTGTACTGCTTAGTTTTAGTTTAAGTATTATGCATTATTAGTTAATTTTTACTGTCCGAGTGACAAAAATTAAGAGACCAGCAGGGTTGTGACTAAATATTATTAAATTAATAATAATTTCTTATCCTGACTGATTGACTAACTGATTCATCAATGCAGCGCCTAAATCGCTAGGGCTACAAACTTGAAATTTTGGCAGTTGATACCTTTTATGTTGTAAACATACACAAAGAAAGGATTTTTGAAAATTTTACCCCTAAAGGGGTGAAATAAGGGATGAACGGTTGTATGGAAGTCCACCATTTACAAAGTAAGAAGCACGAAATTTCATACACCAACTTCTGGTGAGAAATAAATGTATACCTATATCGGCGTTCAAAATTTTATTCCTAAAAAGGTAAATTAGTAATTTTAGCCCCAAAATGGAACATCAGAAAGAGGTACTACGGTAATTAAAACTAATGATAAAAAAACTAAAAACGCCGGCGAAGCTGTAGGCAACAGTTAGTCTAGTATAAAAATCGACATCGGCAAACTTGCATATAACGAAGTAGGACACGATATGTGGTACACGATACTCGGTTATTACAAAATGTGGTCTCATTAATACTAGGTTTAAATCATTAAGCTACAAACCAATACAGAAAATCCTTTAACACAGTACTAAAATTACTATAGTCCGCGTTTTGTATTCATCATCATCATTTCAGCCCGTCGCTGTCCACTGCTGAACATAGGCCTCTCCAATCGAATTCCAGCNAACACGATATGTGGTACACGATACTCGGTTATTACAAAATGTGGTCTCATTAATACTAGGTTTAAATCATTAAGCTACAAACCAATACAGAAAATCCTTTAACACAGTACTAAAATTATTATAGTCCGCGTTTTGTATTAAGGTAATGTAAATTACGGAAATATAACCCTAGAACTACAAACCTATTTTTTTTTTACTTCTAAACTATAAACCGAAGAGAATATTAAACTTAAATATTAAACCCACAGGTTTTGCTCNCGTTTTGTATTAAGGTAATGTAAATTACGGAAATATAACCCTAGAACTACAAACCTATTTTTTTTTACTTCTAAACTATAAACCGAAGAGAATATTAAACTTAAATATTAAACCCACAGGTTTTGCTCGAAAAATTGTTCTGAAAGCCGTTATTAAACTCATAAGTACATGATATTTTTTTGTGTAAAAAAACAAAAAAATATCATGTACTTATATTTTTT
>WUAW01019887.1:165-23601 GCA_017165845.1 Thaumetopoea pityocampa | reverse complement strand
ATTATCCGGGGCCCCGAGCCAGCAGCGGCGAAGTGCACCAGGTGAGTCAACCGCCTTTTACTACCCAACATTATTATTATTTATTTATTAGAAGGTGGGCATGTAATATGCCACGCAATGATCCACTGCATGCTGAAAACAGCACGTGGCGCCCGACTGAATGTCGGCGTTGGGCGCGAATCTGAAATATGTATTGATATTTGAAAAAAAAAAACAGTTATTCCTAGGACCAATTGGTCCTGTAGATACCGATATAGCCAGTAGATACAGATGGATTCGTTTCCACCAATGCATTCCGAGCATAATGTTTCATGTGCGTTTCGAGTCTTCCACGTGGCTCATTTTGTAGGAAAAAAATCACCAGACTAAAATTTTACAAACCAACGCTGCACCTATCGATCATTTCATTAACACTATTCTTACCAAAAGCCTGGTTTATATTGTGTGCGGCTTTGGCAGCACTATTACCGAGTTTATATTCATATAAAAATTACACAAATATCGTTTGAATTAATACCACTACAAAATTTAAAAAATATCAAAGTACATGTAATAAAGAGAGAGAGAGAAAGAGAGAGAGAGAAAGAGAGAGAGAAAGAGAGAGAGAGAGAAAGAGAGAGAGAGAAAGAGAGAGAGAGTCAAAACCTTCAGATCAAACGCACGGCGCTCAACTCATAGTAGTGACTGGGTAACCACATGACTAGTGGCCATTAAATAAATACAATCGATTATCCATTTGAAAATAAGGTCGTACTCGTAACGAACTACTAAAGGTAGGTAGGTACCCAACCACTATAGGTACATAAACATATTAAAATGATTTAAGAACCGTAATTGTTCTATTAACCCAAATAATATTTTTGGCACGGTTTTGTTCTGATTTATTATAAAATGGGCACAGTCCAAGCCAAGGCTGTTGCTGCTTCCATAAATGAAGGTCTCAGCCTTGATGTCAAAATAAGCTCATTTCTTATCAAAGGATTGATACAAAGCTTTGCCACGTCAGTTTCATGGAATTACGGGGGTATAATTTGTATACAAAAATGACTCATGTATGCAGAGTATGGGTATAGATTGACCTTTAAACAAAATGCAGATTCATTATTTCTGTGTAATTATTACCAAAAATTATTACTGGTTAATATCATAATTGTGTAATGTCCCTGTTGCACCCGAACTAGTAGGTGTTGTTACAAACATCTAAGTTGTAAACTAATATATTTATTTAATTAACTTCGACAAATAGGTTATCCGACTTATTCTACTCGATAAAGCAACGTTTGAGTAGTTCAACATCGGGACCGAAATTCTTCAGATATTAAAGGCAAAGTTCGTTGAGCTGTGTGGGTCCACAATGGGACAAGTGCTAAGCACGACCTGCGATAGAACATTCTGGTCCCGTACAGCGTACTACTGGGTTATTTCAAACTTATATACAGTCTACATCAATGATACCTAAAGTGGTCTATATGGACCCCCAGGGGTCGACTATGAATTATAAGGGGTCGACGCCAACTGTCAAAAACACATTTGAAGTTAAAGTATTAACAAAAGCCTCATATTAACTACGCTTTGGGGGTCTACCCAAAAGTGAAAAACACTATAAGTGGTCTATAAGACAAAAAAGTTAGAGAACCTTTGGTTTATATTGTAGAGTATATTGGTAAATATACTCAACGGAAAAGGAAAACTTCGTGAGGAAACCTGCATGCACGCATGGGTTTGTGAAGTCTACCAACCTATACTGGTCTACGGTGTTATCCCCCACCTTATAAGGGAAGATCCGTGCCCCTGTAGTTAGGACGACTATGGACTAGAGATGATGACGATGATTAAATTATAAAGCATTGTGTGCTATAGCTCACCAAGGTTCTGTGTGCCACAATGTGTACCTAGTGAAATATTTTTCCATCGACAATATTTAGTTTTAATATCTTGCGGACGAATTTCATAAACCCTTTTTTAGTGCTCACCTATTGCGTTATTTCGGGAAATTTTCATACTACTAGACCCCTTGGTTCAGGCAGGGCGTTAGAATTCTATTGAAGATAATTAGGTTATTTACAAGTATACTAATCATGCAGAATGATTAGTTATTAAGAGAGGACGTACTGTGTAATCAACTTGTGAACGACTGTTTGACTTGAATGAGCCTCAAGAGTGTCAGAGAGCACCAAGCGTGTATTGTCTACTAGTTTCTAACAGCAGCTACACTCCCGGGGAAAGTTAAAATAACATTAAAATAGAAATTATCCCATGGGAACGCATTACCGGGACAAAAACGTTCTTCGAGGACATGGTCTACCTGTGTGTCAAGTTTCATCATAATCCATTCAACGCTTTACGTATGTGTATACACAGGTACCACCATATTTAGCTAAGAATACTATCCATCCAAAGGTTGTCTGGAAGAGATCGCGTATTGCGATAAGACCGCCCGAAATACACTTTCTATTTCTTGTTTGTTTATATGTTATGTTGGCATGAAATAAACAGTACCTATTTTATTCTAAACATCTTACAAATTTTCAGATTTATAATTTTATAATAAGATAGGAGGTAAGTTTAGTAAAATAAGTAATTATACAATTTGCAGTGTTTCATTCGTCAGTTTATTTATTTAGTGACTAGTTTGCTACGCTCTAGTCGGCGGCGATACGTTTATTTAGATCTGCGACCTTAGACAGACACAGTACTGTGTGGCACTTTCGTAATAATAACGCCACTGCATTTCTTCCCGTTGACGCTGTGAAAACCAGCTGAGGGATGTACTAAGATAATGGATAGCAGTGAGGAAACGTGCATGCCTGAGAAATTTTCAAGATGGCGTGTGAAGTCTGCCAACGCGCTGATAGACTGTCGCCAGACTCGTGCCCTGCAGTGGCACAGCAGACAGGTTAATAAAATGTCAGCAGCGTTATCCTGTTATTCAACCAAAATCCCCTTCGATTTCCAAGACGTTTGTAAAGCTTGGAGTTTATAGCAAATATTTCCGTTTTAAGGAGGTAGCCCACATCTAACTTCCACGGGATGGTCATGATGATGCGTCAGGTATAGTCTACGGTCAGACGCAAATAGTTTGCCTAATGCGACCACGCTCTGTGTTATATTTTGATAGCAACTTTATCATAATAAAAACCTTATACAAAGAACACTAGAGGCTTTTATAATTATTGCAGCGTAAATGACTCTCATGCTAATCAGTGTATTATTACAAGAAACGAGCTCCTGCTAGACGGTTGCGTGCGTGGCGCGGCGCCGGTCGCGTTTGCACGTGTGTCGGTGCGCGTTACAGGTAGCTGTGTGCTACCATCGATTGGTCAGGGCCGGCGTGCCTTACCGTCCGACCATTAACCCAGTTGTGTGGCGCGACGCGGCCCGGCTGGGCACGCCAGCCGCTCTCGTCGTCAGTTCTCCACCATGCAACTGCCCGAAACACCGCCGCTGCCTCTTGCTCCTCTGTGGGACCGCGTACTCAGGGCCCGGGCTCTTCCACCAGATTTAGACGTTCAATTGTTATACGTCGCAATAAGAGATCGACTGACACATCCAGAATGGGAAGTACGCCTCCATGCACTACGAGTACTAGCCGACCTTTTGCCGCTTTCTGGAAATGCCTTAGCTTTCCCTTTTGACCAAGTCATCGACAACTTGGGGCATAATTCACCGAACGTTCGAAAGGCAGCATTGGATGCTTTAAAAGTGTTTTGTACTCATTGTGAAGATGTCGAGTGCGCCGCCCGAGCTATTTTAGATAAATGTTCATACCGTAACATAAGACCTCATTCCGCGAATATCGACGTGAAAATGAATATCATTACTGGACTAATATTATCGATTCCTGCTGTAATGGGGATATTGAAGGGAAGAAATCAAACTTTAGATATGTTTCCGATCATTCAAATTCTTGGAGAAAAACTATTCGATTCTGTACATAGGGATGTTGCACAGCGGTCCCTGATAAAATTAAGAAGAGTTTGTGGATCACGTGATTTCATGATCTACTTCTCTAGATTAGACGCGAAGGTTCAAGACAAATTTCAACTGTTGTGCGAAACTTATGATGAAGATTCATTAGACGTTTATTATCCTTCGAGGAAATCTGCATATCGAAGTATTACTAATCAACCTTTAGTAAAAATAAATCATGTTTATAATAGTCCCCAAACTGGACCAATGATACTATCAACAGATACATCTTCTGAAGAATCCTTTGGTCCGATACCTTTTTACAATCATAATTACACTAAAGTGATAATCGAAACAGAAATAAAGTTTGATTCAGATACTGCAATTACAATGACAGTTTTGGAAGAGAATGAGACTGAATCTGAAAAGAATACAGGAAGCGAAGATGATTACGATAGCTCAGATCGTAATATGTTAAAATATAGCGATGAAGAATCGGAAGATACTGATGTAGTGGTTAAGAAAGTGCGTTTCGGTGGTGAAAGTGTTAAAATAAGGACACCTGACAGTGAAAATTTAATAACAAGTGAAGAGGATACTGTTCAAAACCAGCCAGTGAAAGCAGATATTTTTAATGAAGTTTTATCTCCAGCTACCCCAAATATTGTGAACAAAATGAATGAAATAAAGCGTGAGGCACTGGACAGGGAATTTCAGACGAAAAAACAGAAAAAGAGTGGTATTCCACTACCAGTAATACAAAACAAAATACCTAAGCAGAATTATGTAGCAAAATATAACGGAGTAAAACTTAAATCGAAGTCATTGAGTGAATTATACGATTACTTTAGAACAAAAAATGATGCACAGGAGAATAAGGACATTTCTGGTTTGTCGTTAAGACTGGGCGATATTCCTTCGCTGGAGAGATCCGGACGTAGATCGCGTAGTCCTGTTGAGCCTCATAGAGAGGTGGAGGTCCTTCATAACTTGCAACGCAGTCCCACTATCTCGCCTCGGAGAAACCAAACTCGGTTGGAACTTGAACGTGATGGGTAAGTAGTAATGGGTGTTCTGCGTATCACTATTGCATAATTTATAAACCGCTTTTAGAAATTAAAATTGTTCTCCTGATATTCAGGTTCGTGTTGAGTCTTCTAGCAACATCTCCTCCTAAGGAGACAGATATAATGACTCCAAGGACACCTACTCCACTTCGGTCTCATTATGATTGGGAAGAATTGGATATAGTTCCTCAATATCTGGCCGATCAACTCCATAATACGGTAAACATTTCTTACGTGCCTTACATATCTCAATTTCCTACTATTCCATAGATTCCTCTGTTATGAGATATTTGCCGTGCGATCTGAATTTGGATCAAATTTTAATTTAAATTAAGTAGAATACGTAATGAACCAGCATAATACAGCCTACTAGTATGGTACATCAAGCTACCGACCCAGACCTGTTCGTACCCGCTGGGCAACCAAAGTAGTGAGTAGCCAAATTTATGGTACAAACGCCCAATACTGAAAACTGTTTATGGATACGGTATGGATATGGATGTTCATTGTACAAAAGAAAGAATATAAATTTTTGTGACATCAGATGGCAGTCACCCGCAACATATCCTGCAATAACAGCAGACCAGACCAGACAGATTGGTGTTTCTCCCTATAGTCAAATAAAACCATCGATATTTAGGTTTGTGATAAACATCACTAATAGTTGTTCTAAATTTCTTAACTTCCTTTTAAATGAGACTTGATTTAAATTGTTTTATTATTATTTTCTTACTAATGATGTTTAAAAATAATATTCCTTTTGAAATAGGCCATCATTATTGTTTACGAGTATATATAAAAAATATACCTATATAAGAGAAATCCTGCCCGTTCCGTAAAGGTTGTACATCATACATGGGAATAAAAATGTTAGGTATTATACTTTACTGGCGCGGTGCTCTTTCGGCCAAAGGCGTTTAAATTCTTTTAAATCATTTAATACGCAAGGTAGGTCCTTGGACCATATGCTGGAGGAAGTTCAACGTTGGCAGATGTAAAGAGGGCACCTTCAAGTTCGTTGGATCTTGGAGGTGCATGCCGTCGTGTTCATATTCCATATGGCTTGAAGGCGAGTGAGCCAAGGGCGACCCATCAGTCACGTGTGTGTGTGTTACGAATGCTTATGAATGTGAGGATTGGATGAATGTACTCTAGGCTATTACCACATTAAAACAAGGGCCTGCAGCTGGGAAACCAGTTAGAGGACACTTGATACACAACCAGTTCGCCCGGCGCCATAGCGACGAAAGCTTGACGCGAATACCATGATGAGGCACCAGGCATGTAGACGGACGCTGAATACTTTAGTGGATGAGGGTCCTTACTAAAACCTTCAGTATCCTCTACGTCGTATTCATGCGTGACCTCGATACGGCGCGTTGCGGTCAGGATCACTTCATACAATACATACAAACGCGCCTTTTCCTCCGGCTCTTCGGCGGGACCGAACCCCGATCTCCCGCGTGACAGGCGGGGATACTGACCACTATACTACCGAAAAATTGGGGTAGGCAGAGACGACTTCTTTCCACTTGGACCACTTCTTTTCCACCTTCCACTTGGCTCATTCCATTCATACAAAAAAATGGTGCAATTTAAAATTTTCCTTAAATCTAACAAAATTTTAAAATCTGAAATCTATAATTTTATAATAGAAACAATACAAATAACATTATGTTGATCTTCTGATAAAAAAATTACATCTCTTAATTTAAAGGCTTCTTTAGAAATATTAATAATATGGATTAGATGCAATGTTTTTCAATTTTTTGTAGAGATAGGACTTTTTCTCACGTGCCGGTGCTCGCTGCCAATACAGATAATTTTGTGGGACAAAAATAAGTAATTTTTTACCACTGGGAATCGAACCCATGGCTCATAATTCCCATGATGGAGTATACAGAGCACGTAGGAAGACGCCGGATGGCGTTAGTGGGTGCGGGCTCCACATTACTTCGTATCCATGGGCTCGGTGGGGCGTGGTGCGTTAGGTGTTCCCACGCGATAAAAAAAGGTACTTTTAAAAGTAGTTGACCATTTTTAATATAACAACTAACTGGTGAGTCGGCAGAACTTGTAATCTATCATCGAACGCAAGCTTTAACATGATTGAAACGGTAAACGATCAACAGATATTGTATTTTGTTATTATAATGTATTGGTGCATAATATTCACATTGGTGATCTAATGGTGTCAGAGACGGCTTGCTGTAAAAATATCGTAGGTTCAATCCCGGTCCCGTCCCACTGAGTTATTTCTAATTCATGTACGGTCTACATTGTTGACACCAATGTACTCAACGGAGAAAGAAAACTTCGTGAGGAAACCTGCATGGGCATGCACGGGTGTGTGAAGTCTACCAACGCGCACCAGGCCAGCGCAGTAGACTACGGCCTAATCCCCTTCTTATAAGGTGAGGTTCGTGCCCCTGTAATGGGAACGATTATGGACTGGAGATGGATGGATGAATATATCTTTGCAGGTTCATAAACGAGCCTAACGTTCAGACGAAAGTTTCCATATAAGCTCATACAAGATATCTTGTTACATTTCAAATCTTGATTTGTTCGCAACACGAAGAGCAGACTATTCTAGATTTATCTAAATTGAATCGCATAGTGTTTATGCTGCCCAATAACCCTCCCTCGCTCTCTCGATACTCTTGAAAAGAGATTTGATGCTATTCAATAATATCTATTGCTAACTACCAACATCTGCCACATTTTGTAATTATGACAAAACCCTGTATGAAAGTTACTTAAGGTGATAATAGAATAGATTAGAACAGGGATCGGCAACCCTTTTAAAACAAATCGCGGGTCAAAATCAACCAAAATGTAAGCAATAAAGAGACGTTTGTGTCAGAGATATTTTCATATTTTACAAACCTTTTTGATTTTTATCTTTACTATTATAAATGTCAAATTTTGAAAAATCAAAAATATTTATAAACGAACTGCTCAGATCGACTAATTAAGGGCTTCTGTAAGCCAAATCCGTTGATGTTTATTTGTTTAAAACCAGAGGGTCGATTCTGGTTAAACTGTTACGGTTTTAAAAGTACTATTCCGACTTAAATACTGCGGCATGTTTCATCAAAATCAATTCAGCAGAATTGAAGATACAGTTTGATCCCTGTTTTAGAGGCCGCCGTTAAGGCGCGAAAGGTCAAATAAAAGGGATTCTATGGCTTTTTATATAAATCTAAGATTGTGTTGGGATTCCCCATGTAGCGAAAAACCGACATTCACGCGGATGTTGCCGCGGGAAAAAGCTAGTATATTATATTTTATTTTCGAAACTAAAGCGGGTCACTTGAAATGATCAAATAGGTCATTCAGTGACCCGCGGGTCATAAATTGCCGACTCCTGGAATAAAACATACTTTTATTGCACACCAGTTTAATATATTTTAGTGAAGTATAATATTATTACAGTTACGTAAACTGTACACAGAGCGGTCTTATCGCGAACCGCGATTTCTTCCAGACAACCTTTTACGGACAGGATTGTAAAAATATGATATGGTGGCAGCCAGAATTCCGCGATTAAGTTTAAACAGTTTCAAATAAATAATAATAATAATAATACGTAATAACATCAATAATGATAATGATGCTAATTAAATCATAGGAGAACTGGATAGCGGCAGTAAAGGCAGCAGACCAGCTCCACGGCGCGTTACTCGAAGCAAGCAACGTGAGGAAGGTGGAACCGGCTGCCCTGTCGCTAGTGGAGCACATGTGGGCGCTCAGCGACACGGTATGTTCGACTGTTGTTGCCAACTCATATGATATAACTGGCATACGGGTAATCGATATGTCAGTGACGTTTACAGATGATTAAAGTTTACTGAACTTATATTTCCCTAATACTAAGACCGCGCTTGCCTCTTTCAAGTGATGGACTAGAGCGACAAAATGGTGTTGGAATTTTTATATAATTTTGAAGCTAAGCCCATTGTATATACGTAGAAGTAAAGAAAGTGGCTGTCCATAGTCAAAGCGTCTAGAAATTAATATGCGGCCATTTTAAATTATTGCACAATAAGTCGTTTAAAATTACGAAGTTGGTAATGTGACCGCTGTCTTAGCGTGATAACATTTAAGCGGGCAAAACATTCGAAACTAGCATGGCGGGCGCAATTCTCGCTGTAGACCCAAAATTATATCTGGATCGCGCGGCCTATACGATTAGGTCTAACACAATGCGCGCCTTACACGCATATTGGACTTCGGTATTCGTGTGTGCTGTTTCAATCAATGATCCTAACGGATGAGAAAGAAACGAGCGGTTCTGAACAAGTCAAAGAAAAAAACAACTCTAAGATGCAGAGATACGATTCATATTAGCCTGCACGCACAGTGTGAGGTGCCTTATATAGATTAATAAATATAATAATTAATAAAAATGTTTTATCTGAAAAAGCTAATATTTTTCATGTATACATCTAGGTGATAAATAATTATTTATTTTCATATAGGTGGCAGCAGCTAGATCGCCGGCAGAGGGTGCGGTGTGTGCCTTATTTCGAAGCGCCAGCAGCGACTGCGCGCGGCAGCTTCTGCCAGCGCTGGTCTCCAGGATGGCCAAAGAACCGCTTCCCGCGGCACTGCCACACGCGTTACTGCAAAGGCTTGCTTTGCATCACATCGTCGACCTTATATTCGATCCTGCTATGATTGGTGTGAGTGTTAACACTTAATAATGCGAGTGCAATGTAAGTGCGGTAAGCATCTTAACCCCTTGGCAAGCTAGCAAATATTATTATAAGCTATTATTTTAAACTTCAATGAATAACTAAAATAAAAGTCAACACTAGTTCAGTTTTTAAAAATACTTTATAATTCAAAAATAAATTACTATTGATATTCCGATATCCGATAACGTAAATGTTACTCTTGATTGTTGATTCGGTGAAAATTATCAGAATTCACTTCGTGTGTGATAAATTCAAAGTACCATCGCAGTAATTTTGTTAAAATAGATGGCGCACGTTATACATAATAAGGGAAAGTCGTTAAGGGGTTAATTTTGAACTGAATATCTTCGACTTCAGATAAACAGACCTGTATACTATTGACATGGTGAATCTTTGAGCCGATTCTCCGGAAAATGGATCAAGAAACATATAGCGGGGTCCTTTGATATAGCGAACTAGAAATACTCTGTGATAATATTTATAACATCGAATAAATAATTATTAAGTGCTAACGTCGCCATTGGTATTCTGCTCTGGCAGATTATAAAAGGGAATTTATTACGGCCAGCTCGGGTTGTATTATTATTAAGAATTATAATATTAAATTAATTAATATAATCATAAACGAGCCGTGTTTGTATGTACATTGAATATTTTTTCAAAAAACACTATAGACGTTGTACTTATCGGGGACAAAAATATTTTTTAGAAATTTTGTCTGTTATATCGGCTTGTCTGTGCCTTTGTGCACGCTAATCGTGGCGAGTAAGTACCTCGTCAGGAAAACCAGTGTGAAAGTTTTCGATCAAACCAGTGCTTTAACGTGATAGGATCTGAAACTGGCAGGACCTGCAACCCCCACAACTGAATACTAATTTACTCTGTAAATTTTTCCACCGAGTTTCAGCTTTTCTATACAAATTCTTTTACTGTTCTACATTTATGTTTATATCTGAGAGTAGCGCCATCTAGTTGGGAGTACACGAACCGAGTGACTGAGGTAGAGGTATTTATTACCACGGTTATAGAAATATTTGCCTTAACACGGTTTTTTATAACATGACTGCCCTCCTAGGTCAGCGGTGATATGGACTTAATACAAAGTGCCCAGCTCCGGGCCACCCTGAGCCTGGCGAGAGCTGCGGGACCGGCCGCCGTACTGTCTGCTGTACGCCGAAGACTAGCTGGCACAGCTAGAGCTGATATCTTCTGCAGAAAAGTTAGTAGTATATTATGTATAAGCCAGGGGCGTAGCTACCGCCGTGTCACTCGTATCGTAAGATACGGGGCCCCCAGGTACAGGGGCCCCCACAGAACATTTGTTACCACACTTAGGTAGAAGGGGGCCCTGTATCAAAATTTGTTGGGGGTTCCAATGCAGGGTAGTCTAGGGCAAACTACGCCACTGGTATAAGTTAACATTAAAACACTTACTGCGCTATAAATTTGACTCCACAAGCCCCTGGTAGACTACAGGATGCGCATCTACGTATATTCTGTGTTAAGTGTATAGCTAGGGTTGCGTGACTCGATCAATTTACGAAAAGCAACATTTTTTTTTAATATTCTTATAATTACGATATTTAATGTAATAAAATAAATGAGTCGTATAAAAACAATGGCGGCAATCTCATTTTGAGCAATTTTTGAGTAACTAATTTTTGTTTCGTTTTAAACTACTACACCAGCCACTTCTCCATAGCGTTGAAAAAGACTGGAAACCTTCCTGTTTTTTTTTTCAAAATCCACCGTTTTATTTAATGTTTCATTCCAAATTTTTTTCGAAGATAAAACTAAAATATGCGAAATAAAACTACTTTTTTTAAATACAACTTAGCTATAAATATTTCATGTAAGAAGGTAGATTGAAAAAAGTCTTTTACCACACCAACAACTGCTTTAGTGATGCTATCTGGTCAGTATTGTGTTTGTTCAGATAAAATATATCATAAAAGTGTTTTTGTTAATAAATTCGATTTTGTGTACAATTACAATCTTAACTAATATTATAAATGCAAATGTGAGTTTGTCTGTTACGTTTTCACGCCTTAGCTATACAACCGATCAACATGAAATTTTGTACACGCATTGTCAGGGGTACAGAAAAGGACATAGTATAAATACCTTTTATCACGAAAAAGAAATGTTCCCGGAAGATAGAAAAAAATGAATTTTCAACGGTCTTTGACGTGTATTTAAAAATATCAACATGTGTTGAAGCTGTCTGTAAAAGCTAGTACTAAAAAAATATTTCCCGCTACTACTTTAAAAGTTATATAATATTTGAGATCATTGTTGATTTGATACATGCACTCATGCCGGTATCCCATAAGGGTAGACAGAGAATACAGTTTGCCACATACTACGATCCTGACACACCTCTCTCGCCTCATCCACATCCATACATCTTTTCATAGACCTTATTAATAATTAAGGAGGTTGCGAACTTGATCTTTTCGAAGCAAGTTGTTGATTGTGAAATACTAGTGAAAAATATCAAAAAGTGTGGAAAATGTGTATTCTGTGCAAAAAAGTATGCGTATTATGGTAATGCTACACGCTTGGCTCCTTTGAATCGGTGCTGGAACTCGAGCCCGCTTATCATTCATCAGATACACTTATACACATAATATATTAAATGTCAAATTCTCAAAATCAAAAATACTTACTACTCAGATGGACTAATTAAGCTTCTGAAACCAATTCCATCAATGTTTATTTGTTTGAGCTTCACGCAAAAACTAGCAGGTTGATTTTGTTCAAACTGCTATAGTCTTAAAGATACTATTGTAACTTAAATATTGCGGTATGCTTCATCAAAATCGGTCTAGTTGAATTGAAGATACAGTTTTTCTCTGATTTAGTAGCCGCCTTTAAGGTACGAGAGGTCAAGTAAAAGTGGTTCTAAGGCTTTTTTATATAAATCTATAGTTGTCGGAATTTCCTATGTAGCGGAAAACCTATATTCACGAGGTCGGAGCCGCGGGAAAAAATATCAAAATTTGATTTTTTTTTTACTAAGTTTTGACGACTGATTGATATAGTGGCAAGAGAGTCCTGCTTTCCTTACCAATGAGTCCCGGGTTCGAATCTCGGTACAGACAACTTTGTGTGGTGAGCACAAATGTTTATTATTATCATCTATTTATTCATATTATAAAAAAATACATGAAACAAAGTCCACAAAACCGATTTAATCGGCTTGACTGCGTAAAGATATCGAACTCAGATCTTAACAATAATACAAAATAACACGTTCTATATGTTTTCTATTCACTTTTATGTGGTCTCCAAGAGATTTTACTAATCCATTATGTTTTCATTAGGCAGTTGTTCTAATCCCACTATTTTAAGGTTATGTTTCCGCCCACTTTGTTCAATAACAACGAGTTTTTGTTCCAATGCAGTGTTGCATTTTTCAAGGTTTTTCATTTTACGCACTTATTCGATAAATTCATTGTACGTATATATTTCTCGACTTTGTTAAGTTTTTCCTTGGTGTCAATATGTTCACAGCGCAATTGTTCATATTTCAGAAAGAATTTCCATACTTTTACCAATGGAATCTAATTGTTTTCGATTTCATGCACTATACTTATTTTTTTATTAATTTCTTTTAATCTATTTGTAGACGTCAAGTCCTCCTTTTCCTCATATTCAATGTCCGAATCATCTTCGCAGTTATTACAATATAAACGGTGTCTACCCACTTTTAAATCTTCAGAAAAATCCTTTACGCATGCTTTATAGAATGTTCCACTACACTGGCCACTACAAGTAAAATGTGACCCTTACCTGGATAATGTTTTTTTACAGTATTGACACTACATACTTTTTAAAAACCGTTAAAAGCTGATGAGGTAAAAATATTAATACTAGCGAGTAGGTAATTACAACAGAATAAAATATAAGTACGTCTCGGTCAGCGGTCCGAGCGCGAATGATCCGAGTCATGGACGTACTTATCTATTTATGTATAGCATTTATCAATATAAATACGCATATCGTTGTCTTGTACCCAAGATATAGGGAATCCTATTTTGTCTAGGATAAAATAAAAAATAAAAAAATCAGATTAAAACCATTGTTTTAAACTTTTTTTTTCAATAAAACTCGTTCTAGTCATAAAAAACATATTTTTTGTCGACAAGTCACGTAGTTTGAATTTTTAAACTATCAGCGCGAAAATAAACATACATACATACATACATTCACGCCGGCATCCCATAAAGATAAGCAGAGACCGCAGTTTGCCACATACTACGATCCTGATACACCTCTCTTGCCTCATCCACATCCATACATCTTCTCATACACTTTCGTCAATTAAGGGTGCTACGAACTTGACCCTTTTGGAACAAGTTGTTGATATGGTTAAAATAAGTTTTTCCTGGGCGCCCTCTTTCGACACTTCCACTCACATTTGCCCGGTATATTCGTTTCGTCAATCCAATCTCACTCATTCTTTCTAAATGACTAAGCCATTGGAGCATTCCTTTCTCGATCCTTGTCACCACATCATACTTCAACTTACACCGATCCCTTATCACACTATTCCTCAATCGATCACTCAGGGTGACTCCACAGATACTCCGCAGGGAACGCATTTCCACCGCATTAACGCGACTTTCGTTCTTCTTTTGCCATACCCATGATTCACTACCGTACATAAGTGTAGGCACCAATACACCATTGTGAATAGCAAGACGAGCCTTTTGTGAGACTGACTGACTACTCATCATAGAGTGTAGGGCACCATTCACTTTATTACCCGCAGTCACCCTCCTTTCAATAATAAAACCTCAAATAAAAGATATTTTCGTTTTTTTTTTCACTGAAACGAACACTTTGTTTGATTATGAATTTTTAACGCTATTCCTCAACTGTAAAGCGTAAGTTGGTAAAGGTATCTTAGAACGTTGAAAAGTACCCCTTTGTTACAGCTGAGAGAGCGCTTGTGTAGACCTGTAGAGAACACCAGACCCAGCCATATTTCCAGGTAAGTAATAGAAAGTATTCTTCACCTAGCACATCGTTGATTTGTGTATCTAATCAATAACGGTATCGTCCTCATCCCCAGTCCATATTCGTCTTCACTACAGGTGTGCACCTGTAGTGAAGACGAATATGGACCCCCCTGATCAGGAAGGGGATTAGGCCATATAGTCTACCATGCTGGCCTAGCTACAGATTTAATTAGAAATTGGGCACACAGGATTAAAACTTAAATAACTGTTTCGTATTTAACTGAAAGTTAGATAGTAATGGCTATTGTAAAAACCAGTCGTTACACATAGGGGAGAAAGGGGTAATGGTGGTCAGTGGGAGATAAGGGCCAGTACAATTATAAGTCAAGTACAATTACTAAAAGACGTTGATAAGTGAAAATCAAGTAAAACCATCGGCCGTATTAGGTACACCCTTGTCCCGCCCGATCACTGACTTGGTTAGCACGTGGCGTTTTGATTAGAAGAAGTAAAATATTATAATAGTAATATATCCCGCTTTTTCAGTACAATTTATCGTGCGCACAAAACAAAAGGTGGATTATTATTTTCTATCATAAAAATATAATACAATAATTTTATTATCTAATTAAATTACTAAAAGAAATCTTGTTGTAACAGACATTTTTAGTACAACGTTTAACGTTTTATTTATTTCAAACTAGCTCTTACTTACGGCTTCGCTCGCGTTGTCATATCTTTAAATACGTGTCAGAGACCGTTGAAAATATAATTATTTAATAAGTTTATAAACTATCCATATTATATTATATATTTCCATCCCTCGTGAATAATGTTATTTTTTCGCGATATTAGGTACCTTATGTCCTTCTCTGAACCCCAGATAATATGTGTATAAAATTTCATGATGATCGGTTGAATAATTAAGGCATGAAAGCGTAACAAACAAACAAATAAACTCGCATTCGTATTTATTATATTAGGGTTGTTTCAGTTCATCGCCTATTATTGAGTAATGGCAGTCAGTTGATCTCATAATCGTCCACATAATTTAGTGTTCACGAGCCATTTAAACAAATCATAGATACCAAAATCACATGACCAAAGGCAAACCGAACAACGCAAAGCAGTAGCAAAAGGATGGCAGATTTCAAAAAATAATTATATGCAGTCGTTTTATACTTAAACTATACTATATACTTTTTTTCTGTCCTTTTTTGTGATTTTATTTTTGTGCGATTTGCTTTTTGCGATTTTTCTCTAATAAATAAATAATTTTTTGTTGTAATTATTTATGAAATGTCTGAATATATTTCTTATTTGTGGTTTCTTTTATGTGGTTCTAATCTACTGCATGGAAACAAGTTTGACAGTAAATATATATTTGGAGATCATTATGCCCCCAAATATATTTACGGAAAAATTGAGACACTAAAATATAGCATCACTATTAACTATACATATTTAGGTATGACTTTCATTAGTATAAGTGAATCAGGCTTTCATGCAACAGATATTTTTCCATTGAACCTTAACGCATTCTCCGATAAAGATTTCATTGCCGCGGAAATCCTAAACGGTACAGAAGTAATTATTTAGGATCACTTCATCCCTGTTACTGTGCCATCAATTATAAATAAAACATCAACAATTTCTGAGCTCGTTCCTTCTACATATACAAGTACAAGTAAGAAGAGAGCTATGGTATCGGTACATTTCACGTGAATTTTGGGGTACACGTCATCTTCTCCGGATAGGATTCAGCAGAAGGTTATATTATATACGAAAAGTGCTGGATATATGTTGACTCTCATCGTTTAATATGTTGAATATTATTACTCGCATGTAAAGACAATGGTGGTCAAAAATTTTTTAATGTGCAATTTTAACTAAATTATGAAACAAAAATTAAACAAACAGTTTCAGATTGATAAATTAGTGGTTGAATTGAAAGAAATTTATTTTTTAATAAATCTAAAATAAATGTGTTTATTGCTGAAATAAAATATGTACATTAATGGTAGACTACGGTTAACTCCCCTTATTAAGAAAGATCTGTGCCTCGGTAGTGGAGGGGAATATGGACTGGGCACGGTGATGGTGGTGATGATGAAATGTCTTTAAATTTTCATCGATTCTTGTTTAAGTGTCTCCTAATACCCCGTTTTCCCTTACTAACTTCCGATAGGAGACGGGTAAAATAGTCAAAGGAAATGCAGCTTGATTCTTTATGGGAGTGCTGAGTACTTACAAGAAACCTGTTTTTTTATATAGCACCCTAAGCCATAAAGAGATCATACACGAGTAGACTTTATGGTGTAGGGTGATAATGTAAGACTTAAGAAACTAGCTTATCACAGGAGTTCTCAACTACCAGTGCCGGTAAGACGGCGCGCCAGATCTACTCCGACCCCAGCCACACCAGCCCCTCCAAGAAGACTGAGACCGCTACCGGATTCCGCACCTTTACCAGGTATTTAATTCCTCCATCCCCCTTTCACCATCGGACCACTAGGTGTACGGCGGGCTATCACCCCTACCTTGTAGATATCCTTGCCACTCGTACGAAGCGAGTTGCTTCTACGTTCATAATACGTGCAGCCAAAGACTGGAATAGTCTTCCTGTGTGAGTATTTCCGTCCGATTATAATGTAGGTGTCTTTAAGATTAGAATGAATAGCTATTTATTAAGCTGGTACGTTTAGCACCCTAGCATACATCGCCACTTACTATCAGGTGGGATTTTAGTCAGGCACCTATTGGTTTAAATATGGTAAAAAAAGTTCAACTACTGCTCATCAGTTTAAAACAATCCACACTAATACAATTACGAGTAAAGCGAGAATGCTGTGAGAACCAATTGACAAATGCCTCAGGATATTGGGGAGCACCTTATCCAGCAATTCAATCTACATTCAGCGCGAACTCCAAGACGGCTGCCAAGCGAGACTGCAGTACGAATAGATCCTTCTCTTTTGTACAGGCTCCATATTTATTATACCACGCTTTCAGATTTGGGGTTTCCCCTTTCTCCTTTCCGTATTTCAGAAGGTACTAAATATACACTGGCCACACCATTCCTAGGGATTGTGAGCTTACTGCCCAACAGTCACATCTCTTGTATTAGTAGCAGACCCTGACTTAGATACGGGTAACACTAGGCGAAAGATACAAAAAAAATATTCAAATTTTCACAAATATTTTGTTTTACTGATTGTTATATATTATGTGAACAACTAGCAGTACATAGGTACAGTGAATACCACGGCTGAGCGCAGCTTGCTCCATTCAACAGTGTGTCTACAGCCGCGGCCATGCATTGGTCATATTTACACCAATGTAACGTCTTAGGACCAAAATGTGTGGATCAGTCTTTAGACACATTGTGAACATTGTGTCCAATCGCCGTCCAATATCCAATAACGACGCGTACCGAGTCGGTTTTTGAAACAAGTTCAAAGGAAAAGAATGAAAGGACATACTGGACAAAATGCCGCCCGCGCGCCACACATGGCCTATCATTTGTCGCGACTAACAGCTTCTTTTCTTTTGTAGTTTTTCGTAAAATGCAAATAATAACTACATGCTTGCATGGCGGCTTACCCGTCAGTGCAAATAAGTTATTCTCCACCGTCCTTCGTTCTGCGACCGCAACTGTGACTGGTCAATGTTCGGCTACAGTTCGTATTAAAGCCAATGTGCGGTGCAGTAGTTGATTTCAAAATTAGCTAATTTATATGGAGCCAAGGTTGGACGCACACTTGAACCCAATGTGTAGCCGCGGCTTACAGCAAGCGCTCTTTTACTTATCTTACCTGCGGTTCACGTACGATGTATCCGACCATGGGCAATGGATCCGAGACATGGCTATCGATTAGGCGGACCTGTGACCTAATCAGGGTCGTCGGTAACCGGTGGAGGTAGGCGGCTCACAGCCGCTCAGTGTAGCGATCATTGGGGGAAGCCTACTCCCAACAGTGGGTGTGTCTCGACTAATATCATGATGATTTTATTTTCCATTGACGGTGTTTTATTCATCCCTAGACCATGTTCATCCCCATTACAGGGCCATAGACTTCCCCTAATCAGGAGAAGGTTTTAGACCGTATCATTGCTGTGTTGTGCCGGCACAATATTAGCGTCACTCCGTCTCTTCTCGTGGATGTTGTGAGCACCAGCTATGTGGTGTCCACCACCACCACCACCAGGATAATGAGCAGCAGTGTTATTTAGTTATTTAATCAAAATCTACTTCAATCTCCAAGACCCTTGCCAAGCATGGAAATTGTGACAAATCTCTCGTTTTTAAGGAGGAGGCTCATGTCCAGCAATGGATTTTCACGGGCTTATGATGACGGCCTGGTGCGAATTGGTGGACTTCACACACCCATGCGGGCATGCAGGTTTGCTCACGAAGTTTTTCTTCTCCGTTAAGTACCTTGGTGTCTACAATGTAGATTATACATAAGTTAGAAAATAACCCACATGGCACAGGTCCGAGTTGAACTCACAACCTTTTGATTACGACTCCTATCTAACACTACTAAACCATCAATGTACTTAAGTTCACTACGCTAGTGTTTTACTTGATTTTATATTTCAGGTATAATGCAGCCTGAAAGGGATTACATTCTAAAGCGATTATCGCCGATTCCTTTAAGTGATAGGTAAGTAAGAATTAAATCCTTAAGTTGTGCCTCTATTACGTACTTATTACATACTTATATATTAAATACCTATGATTCGCGAAAGGTAAGTTTTAGTTACACAAAAAAAAACATTTAACGTTTATTAAAATAATATGGTGGCGCTGTATGGAAGCCCTGTCATTCGATCACTTCCCTTAAATGTAGTAGTAATGTTGCCTGAATAATGTTGTTGTAAAGAAAGAGAGGAAGAGGTCGCTCTCACACTAGATGGAGCCATACCACCCAGGACGCAACAGGCGCTACACTTCAAGCCTCCATGCAGAAGGCTCAAAATAAGAAGTAGAGAGAGATGGTGGCAAGGGTTTTACACCATGATCACGTCCCTCAGTCATGAGGATACAACCAGGAAGAAGAATGTTGCCTATGCAACATTATTATTGCTGAGACGAGACTCACCCACACTTGGTCTTGCGCTAATTAATTAGGTTTTAGTATTGGTATTGTTCTTGCGAACCTAGTCTTCGTGCAAGTGTCACGAGACTAGCGAGACCTAATCACTACTTACCGAACTAGGTTCTGTCTTATGAAGAATAGAACTCCGCTGTGTAATGTTGGTGATAATAATTCATAGCATATCTCCATACTAGGTATCGTATCTATCTTTGCCTTCTTCTTTTCTTTCTTTCTTGGTTTATGGCATTTGACCAATTTAGTAAATTCTACCAACAACCGTTATGGAAGTATAATAAACTTAGGGCTGATGAGCGGTGAAATAAAAGAACTTTAGTAGTGGAAGAACAGAAGGTCCTTCGACGGAAAGTCCTACGACCAGGGTAATAAATCTATATTTGACAGTCTTGCATACAAGATCAAAGCTATCTGTGACCTGCTGTTGACTGTTCTTTGTAATGAATTTTGAAAACCTTTTTCCGGTTGTTTTTAAGATTTGATTTTTGGTCTTTTGTCGGCAACGCGAGTGAGCATTAAATTTGTTTTAGTGTTTCATATTACTTTACTGTGTTGTTTGATATGAAAATTTGGTGTTGTTTTGTGTATCGTTCGTCAATAATCGCGAACAATATTGAAGCAGTACCCGTAACTTTTCAAGTCAATTGGCCTGCGGGAACTTTCACCTAACCACTGTGTCGGATTGACTACACCAGCTTTTTATTCTTAATACGAAGTGTAATATTGAAATGGAGACATTACTTAAGGGACTTCTAAAAACTATATACTTAACTACATCAGATTTTAACTCTCGTAACGTTTTGAAATGTCTTAAAGAAATAAAATTATTATCATGAAGATTTTTTAGTAGCCCTGTTTTAGTAGCCGCTGTTAAAGTGTGAGGGGTCAAGTTAAAGTGGCATTTAGGCTTTTTATACAAATCTATGATGGTGTCGGGATTTTCCATGTAGTGTAAAATTAAGATTCACGCGGGCGGAGGCCCGGGCAAAAGCTAGTTAATATCATATAATTTTCGGCCGAATATTTAACACCAACAGCCCATAGACAACACTATAGCCCCATAGACATAAAAGATGACTGTAATCGATAAGTTCGAGATAAATAACATTTGAACTTGATAATTGAATACAAGATGTTTCTAGGTAGCTGTGCCGTGCATGTTAACTTGGAATGGTTGATTAAAACTGACCTTCGCTTTGTGGGAAAAAAGCAACTGACGGACTGGGCTCACTTTTAGCCGGTGACGTATAAATACCAGTCAGAGGTTAATAACACTACTTTTGAATGACCTCTTCACGACTCTGCTGCTAAACTGGCTGCCCTATTATTTTGCAGTACAGTTAACGTGCGGTTTAGACATTTTTACGTGGAGAAAATGCTGCATTATACTTCCTTGAGACGCGGCTGGCAGGCGCGTTAGACGCTTTCTACCCAGCGTTATTCAAATTCAAAACGTTTATTACAACTAAATATATAATTGTTGAGTTTGAATAATTGAAAACAAATCAACAATGCATAAATAAAATATAATTTTGACATATTTAATTTTAATTTTAGTTCGTAGTATCTTATAATATGCGTCCATTATATGTTCTCCATTCTATGCAGTTCATATTGACAAGACCGACAGGTTTCAGCGTAGGTGTCCAAAGACACTGTGTTACCGGCTAAACTTCTGTACCCGTCAACTCTCTTACGATGACTTGCTGCGGAAATTTATCTTGCCGAGTCTGTTACTGCGGCGACAACGTATTGACCTCTTATATTTACATAAAATGTTGTACTCTCGAATTGATTCCCCTTATTTACTTTCAACAATTAATATTAACGCGAGCCATGCTATGCGGAATCCATATTTTTTTTCACTCAAGGCTACTTCTACACACAAAATCGATGTTGACATCTTTGGATCGCCGCACTCTACATACAAACGCGATATTAAAAAAAATAAGGAAGCTCTGTCGTCTTAACTATGGTTACTTGTTTAACAACCTCCATCTTGCTGAGATCATCTTCATCTTGGACAGTATTACATGAATTTTCTTTTGTCATTTATTAATCTAGTTACTTGTCAAGTTTAATCATTCTGTGTACATCGTTTTTGGGTTATTTGCCTGGACCCTTAATTGGTAGGTATATTGTATTCTGTTTTCTTTATTGGTTGTAACCTGTATGTATACCTACCTACTACCTGTATGTATATGTACTTTAATAAATAAATAAATTTGATTATGTATGATAAATAAATTTGATAGATATGATCTGTATGTATACCTACCTACTTGTATGTATGTGTACTTTAATAAATAAATAAATTTGATTATCTATGATAGATAAATTTGATAGATATGATCTGTATGTATACCTACCTACTTGTATGTATATGTACTTTAATAAATAAATAAATTTGATTATGTATGATAAATAAATTTGATAGATATGATCTGTATGTATACCTACCTACTTGTATGTATATGTACTTTAATAAATAAATAAATTTGATTATGTATGATAAATAAATTTGATAGATATGATCTGTTTGTATACCTACCTACCTGTATGTATATGTACTTTAATAAATAAATAAATTTGATTTTAAAATAAATTAAAGAAATATTGTCATTAAGTCCGAAAAAGAATCAAGTCTTCTACGGATATTCTCGTATTGAATATATAAATCTATGATTGAGTTGGGATTTTCCATGTAGCGGAAAACTGGCATTCATGAGAGCGGAGCCACGGGCATAAGTTAGTAGTAGATATATAAAATATAAATAAAATAAATTACGTATTGTAAATCCTTTCCATTTTCTAAAAATACCTACTAAACGAACTCCAACGTTTTTATTGGAAGTGTACATGCATACTGTTTTGCTTTTTACTCATCTATTTCCTGGTAGAGTAAGCAAAAGAATAAATTTCGCTTTATGACTATAAAAATGACGGTCTTAGGGGCATATATATACACGCATATATATGGGCCATATATCATCACGCAACTAGTGACTAAATACCTTAACACGCAACATCGTGTGATGATTCACACAAACTTGTAATGTACAGCTCGCTAGTTGGATAATTATCAACTTAGCATTTAGGTAATTTAGTTTCTTGTAAACGGAAGCCCAATCGAAAATTGAATTTCATAGTCCATTCATGGTTTTCAATTTAAAAAGTTTTTCTGAATCAATTGAAGTCTATGAGAGAAATTTTATTTTGTGAATACAATAAACAATATTAAAACATTGGAATAAAACTGTGACTAACATTGCATTTTTCCCAGGCAATAAATAAGTCTACGGGGACTTTCGCCTAGTCAACGTGGTAATCGTCAAATTGACGTCAAAACACCCAAAACGAAACAAAATGGGATACAACAGCATTTTATTAACTTGTTAAAATTACATAACTACGTTAGACAAGTCCGTATGGGCTTGAATCCCTTTGACTACCCTTTAAAAGGGAAATCTCAAAAGTCTTAATCCGGTTATCTGTAGGGAAATCTCTCTAACTAAGCCACTCTGTGGTTACGGTCAACTAACTTTCACTGCATTTGGCAGTGAAACAGGCAGTGCAAACCGTTTGATTCCCGTGCGGAGCATATAGGGGACGGCAGGGCAAGATGAATATAGCGGGCAATATGAATCTTTCTTCTATCTTTTTCTATTAGCTT
>WUAW01019883.1:10148-20250 GCA_017165845.1 Thaumetopoea pityocampa | reverse complement strand
ACCTGTCGCGCTGGAATTCGATGGGTCAGGCGTCAGGTTATATAGGTTCAGGCGATGTCTCGCCTGACCCTATATAACTTTAATTATATAAGTTTGCACGATTGCAGCATTAAAATTATATATAGAAGCAGTTGTTAAATTGAGTACAGTATTTACATCCTCCATACTCTGTTTGCAAACAGTTTCCATATAGTCGGCTATGTGGGCCGATGCCATATTGGATGCCAACTATAAAAGCCATACTAGATTTGATAATTTCAGTATCGGCGACAGGCGATTTTACAAATGCACGCATGTTACATCGCATTTTGGCTATTTACTGTGTGCGATGATTCTAATTGAAAATACCTGTTTTATTGATTCTGCATTGACTAGCGGAAAAATTAACCGATGAGAGACCCAATGTCGATTTTTGGGTAACAGCGTTTGCAGACGACTTGCAATTATTATATGAGCAGTCTTGATTACGTCATGGTTTCTCTTCACAACCGTCTAAGCCATAACCAAATCGGTCACAGCCAATTGTATGACTGAACAATCGAAATGTTGCAAATTCAAATACATTTATTTGTACGACACTGTCATAGATTAGTACTCAGTAGTACGGGATCGGGATCGAACCCGCGATCTTTCGATCGTAAGTCGTGTCTATAACTGCTACACTACCAATGTACTAAATAAATAAAACATAAGTTTTGTTTTAATAATAAAATATAAGTTTTGTAGGTATTCTGTTATATTTTTAAATAGGAGGTAGGACATAACATAAAATTCATATTCCGTCCGTCATTATGATATAACTGTCCGTTTTTTTTGTTTCTTTTTTATCACATTTTGTTTAGAATACCCACCACATAAAAAATGTTGCCTAGAAAGCCACGAAGTACCCATACCTACGATTATAACCGAGCTGAAAGCTTCAACACTCGCATCCATAATACTTCTGTAATTTTCTCACTCGCCCAGAGATGTCGCTAATGTGTTGCTCTCTTGCGATTGTCGCACCATCTAGTCTTTAAAATTGCAAACTTAGCAATGCGATTAGTTTGTTCTTATTTACTGGGAAATAAGATTTATTTTAGTTTGCGTTGTGTGGGATTACTTCGCATAACACTACTTTCTAGAGCACTTGTGGAGTTGCAGCCCGTGACATCCATTACAATAATGATGTCTTTATTGTAGGGCTGGCGTTTTCAATTTTTTTTGTATCAAAATACCTAATCTAAAAATCTAAGTAAAATAAGTAAACACTGATATAACGAATGAAATGTATAGCTATATATACATCTTATTAATAATAAATATCAATAAGAACATAATGAAATCTTAATGCTGACAAGAATAATATTATACAATAAACATAATTCATAATTGTCATTAAGTACATTGGTGTTGTAGTGGTTATACTCATGATCGTAAGGTCACGGGTTCGATCCCAGATCCATACTACTGAGTTATTTCTAATTTATCTAAAATTAACATTATGGACACCAATGTACTTACCGGAGAAGGAAAACTCCGTGAGGAAACCTGTGTGCCCGCATGGGTGTGTGAAATCTACCACTCCGCACTAAGCCAGCGTGGTAGACTATACGGCCTAACCCCTCTCCTGATCAGGGGACGTGGGTGCCCCTGTTGTGGGGATGAATGTGGACTGGGGATGATAAGTCATTAGAATATGTGATAATAATGAGAATAAAAAGCTCCAATAAACGCACACCAGATAGTTAATACTATATTTAATACATGTATGTAGGAATATCACCAGTTCCTATTGTACACTGCAGTGTTAATTAGGCTGTCTATCAATTTCTTTATTATAGCGTTTCTATGCTCTAACTCTGACCATGAAAGAAGCAATTCTTTTTTTTTTACAAAATATTAATTTATAACTTTATTTGTTATTCTAAAAATAGAAAGTTCTATAACACATCGTCATTCCTAATTTATAATCGTCGTTCATAAAGGGGCATAGACCTTCCCTAATCAGAAAGAGGATTAGGCTCTGGACCGTAATCTACCATGCTGGCCTAGTGCGGATTGGTAGACTTTCCTTTTTGTTTCCTCACGAAGTTTTCCTTCTCCGTTAAGTACGTTGGTGTCTACACTGTAGACCGTACATGAATTATAAAAAAAAACTTAGTTGTATGGGACCGGGATCGAATACACGACATTACGAGAGTAAATCATATCTGACAATGCTAGACCACCAATGTACTTACATATATGTATATGTACTAATCTATATATAATCTATTATAAAATTGTTAAATGTCAAATTTTCTAAACTAAAATATATTTAAAAACAAACTACTCATTGTCAGATCGACAAATTAAGGGTTTCTGAACCCAAATCCATCGATGTTTGTTTGTATGTTTCTTCGAGCTACAAGCAAAAATAAGCGGGTAGATTTCAGTTAAACTATTACAGTCTTAAAGGTACTCTTCCGACTTAATATTGTGACATGTTTCATCAAAATTGGTTTAGTAGAATTGAAGGTACTGCTTGATCCCTGTTTTAGTAGCCGCTATTAAGGTACGAGAGGTCAAGTAAAAGTGATTATTAGGCTTTCCATATAAATGTATGATTGTGTCGGGATTTCCTATGTAGCGGAAAACCGACATTCACGCGGGCTAAGGCGCAGGCAAAAGCTAGTGTATTTATATAATAACACATAAGTAATTATTTTTTGTAGAGTGAATTTCGTAGTGAAAAATATATATTATTTATGTTATTTTCATTAGCATGGCTTTGTATCATTATTGGCATCTATTATTTCACCAAACATGCACGCCACAATATTATTCGCATGAATTAGTATTAGTTTGCTATTTATTGAGGTTCTTGTGATTACATTAATCCAGCCGCAGTCAGACCCCAGATGGTTGACCGAGTGTAGCCTAATTTGACTAAATGCCTATTGACTTGTGGGTACTTACTCAACTTTGAGCAACCTATCCCCTGAAATATGTTCATTTCACATGCCTCTAGCGATCACACGTCTAGGGTCAAACAGAGCTCGACTTTGTATAATATCTGTCGTCCTTATCGAAGGTAAGCATTAATTCATTTTTACACATTTATGGTTAAAGAACAAAAATATCTGTACATTTGCTTATTTTGCCAACCCTACTTCATAACTGGGTTGCGTGCAGTGTCATCATGGTGTCGCCGGAAGTCACGGGCGCACTCGCGACATCTACCGCGCGAAATCGTAAAGTGCACTTTTTATTCACAGCTATGTTTTTAATAAGTATGTATATAGGGGATGGGCTGTTATCTATGATATCAATTTTTTTTTATTTGGATAGATAGTGAATTTTTTTATAGAGGCGAGGGCAGCATATGTGTCGACAAATATTAATCGAATATCGATTCATATGGACATCTGTGACATGATAGATGCCACTGAATCGTTTTAAAAAGAGATAATGCTACCAAAAAAGTATATTTATTTTCAGTGTTACTGTATGTACGTACATGTATGTATGTGTTTCTTTATACCATTAAACTTCAAAACGCCTGAAAGCATTTTGATGTGTGTTGATCGTTAAATCCTTACATTATTAATGATTATATTATAGATGCATTTTTTTAGAAAAGAATACGATAATGGGCGAGAATTAAAAGGTTCAATTTGCACACAAAAGAATATCTGCTATTAGGCAGGCCTTGGGTGCGGCCATCTTAAGCTATCCCCGGGAAGAAAGGTGACAATATATGGTTCATATTTTCGTAAGCGCCTCCATAAGGTCTTTGTGGGAAGCAAGCCTTGAAGTCCTTCCAAAAAGTGCTCGAACGAAAGAGCGATGAAATGGGGACTTGACAGGTCATCTATAGTAAATTTCAAAACCCCTTAGATATGTCGAAACCAAACAAACGCGAAGTTTTTAGTCAGTAAGACTCTGACACGTGTCGCAGGCCCTGAAGTTCAATATGTGAAAAAGTGTTCTTTCATATCCGTGGTGCTAATATAACCTTATTGGGACCGTATCGGTTGTCTTCACAATCTCCCATAAAGAAAGGATTTGCCATAACCTCTAAATTTAACAGCTGTCTTGAAAAATACACTAGATGTTTTATCTCTGGATAATGTGGATTTTTACGGATACTTTTTTCATTCACATTTATCTAGCTTGTCTGGAGTACTGGACAACGATATTAAAATAGAACTATTGCATACATGGGTACATTCAATTACTAAAAACATTCGTGCTCATCGGACAGAGTTTGTTCTTATTGGGATTTGAACCCAGGACTCTAAGTTCATGGATTTAACAGGATAATGGGTAGCGACATTATCCAGGTTACATGTTATTTAATCAAAATCCACTGCGATCTCGAAATAACTTTCAAGCGTGGCAAAATTATGGTAAATCCCCCTTTTTCAGGAGGAGGTTCATGTCCAGTAGTGAACCTCCACGGGCTGGTGATGATGATGATATATGTATAAGTCGTTTGTTCTTTGTACATCTAAGTTGTAACAATTGACTTATTATGTAATGTATGAATATAACTATCAATATCTACGATTACTTCATTTGTAGTAACTTAGTACTCAATAAATTTTGTCTCTGTTCCGTCTTTCTTCTCCGTGAATAGTTAACGAGATACGCATAGCTACAATTTCTTAAAATTCTTTGAATAACAATATAATGAATGTTTAGTCGGCTGTTTGTCGTTTGTAATTAACGGCCGTTGCGTTTCTGGTAAAACATGGCCGCGGTTCCGCTTCCGACGGGACTTTTATAATTTTTCATTTGCGACTGGCTGTTTCAATTTTACCCACTAATTTCTCATTAAACTTATCTGCACGTTTGGCCTGGGGATTGTTTTTTTTTTAATTGTAAGCAGCAAAGATAATTAACATGTTGATTTATTTGTATGAAAATTTTTAATGGTATCGTATTTATTTTAAAATTACAGTCATTCTTATTCGTAAGCAAAATATTTGGTACAAAATAAAGTTTATTGTCTATCTATTTATACAAACAACTGTAAGAAATCTGATTTTCACAGTGTTATATCCGCGCGATGGAATACAATTCTATACAACACACAGTTGCTTAGAAAATTTGTTGAGAATAAATTTGCACCCGTGCGAAGAGTAGCTTGCAGCTAAACCACTTTAAAATGTTTAAATATGTGATTTTTTTAAGCATAAGAAATATGTTTTGGCAATGACAAATTTATTAACGAATTAGCGGTATAATTTTGAAAAACAGTCTAGAAATTAGCTAAGGGAATTATCAGAATAATTTATATCGGTATTATAACTCTCCACATGTAGACGCAATATTACGAGGAAAGCGCAATAATTGTAATTAGTACAGTAATAATTGGATGAGTCGGGCAGGGCTGACTTCGCCATCAAGGGGTCGTAATTTAATAAAACGTTATGATGGATCGCGCCCGCACCGCACAACAAGTTTTGATATCACACGCTCTAAGTAACAGCGTTAGATAGTTCTATTTTTAAATTTAAAAAGTAATTCGTCTATGCTTTAGAGTCATCAGTTTTTTTGAGTTTTGGCGGCAACTCGAGTGGAGCATTACTTGTAATTTGATTTTAACGTTCAATTTAGTTTTTTGTCGTGTTTAATATATAAATTTGGTGTTGTTTTATGTATTAAACGTCAATAATCGTGAACAATATTGAAACATTGGAATCAAACTGTGTTTAACATAGCGAAGTGACCGTATTTTTGAAGACAAAAGGTCTGCGGAAATTCGTGCTCAGTTAATGTAGTATTCGTCGGATTGATGTCAAAACTCTCAAGAAGTAATAAAATAAGATACACCAGCATTTTACTGATTTATGAAAATAATATAACTACTACCGACAAGGCTGTATGAGCTTAGATCTTTGGCATTCCCTTTAAAAGGGAAAACTTGAAAAAAAAATTGTTTTATGTTTTGGCGGCAACTCGAGTGAAGCATCACTTGCAGTTTTATTTTAACATTTATATTAGTTTTTTTTGTGGTGTTTAATATATAAATTTGGTGTTGTTTTGTGTATTAATTGTCAATAAATGTGAACAATGTTGAAAAATCGGAATAAAACTGTGATTAATATAGGAAAGTGACGGTATGTTTTCAAGACAATAGACCTGCGGAAAATTTTGCCCGGTTAAAGTGGTATTTGTCGGGTTACTTCAAAACTTCTAAGAAGCAATAAAATGTGATACATCGTTATTTTATTGTTAACTTGAAGAATATTATATACCTAACTTCAAAAATACATATACTCGACAGAAACACTGGTAGAAATGGCGCGAATTCGTAATCGGCTGCCACTATGAAAAAAAGAAGAAGAAATACAATTGTAATCCAAAAATTCATAGATAAAATATTAAATATTTATGTAATAGAAAACAGGAAGTTCTAGGTAGGGAACCCAAGAAGTGATGTATCTATGAATCGACAGAGGCCTCATCGCCCACTCCTGAACAAGGACCTTTTACAACGGACATTGTGGCTTTCCTTAAAAGGATTTCCTCAATCTCGATTGTTACGCGGAGCACTCGTATTGGCACTCGCAGACGACGTTATCTTGATATTCATGTCCTGACATATCCATTGGTGCTAATGAGATATGTTCATCATCACGACCACTACCACCATCATCAACCCATCTACTGTTTCACTGCAGGGCACGGGTCTCCTCTCAGAATGAGAGGGGTCAGACCAAAAGCCATTATGCTAACCTAATACAGGTTGGCAGATTTCACATATCCTCGAGAAAATCCCTCCGGCCTGCAGGTTTCCTCACAATGTTTTCTTTCACCGTGATAATTAATTATTAAATTATAAATATGCACACGATTTTGAAAAGTTAGAGGTTCATGCCGTGGCTTCAAATTCGAAATCTAAAACTTGGCATGCATGGTCATACTACTAAGCTATCAGTACTTCCCGCTGAACCTGTGGCAGAATGCTCACGTGATCACACGACTTCGACAAAATGGGCTAGAGAAGACCACTCGGGGGGTTTTAGTGGGCGCAAACCCCAGATAACCTCTTTGAGCTATGCGACAGGCATATCCTGACTTAAAATCATCCCTCAGGCTAAAAAAAGTCTATCAATACTTGTCATTACTACCATTTGTCATCAAGTGGATATTAATGAAGAAGTATTGGTTATAGCGAAAGGAATAATTAACGTTGAAGTTGATGAAAACGTTGATGATCAGGTCGAGATATCACTAGCTATAGGTCGAAGTGTGGCAGGAGTGAAAAAGGAAGATCTTCCAACCAAAGCTATGTTATATCTGGCCTGCCACTGCCCCGACGCTTGATATCGGGACGTTTTTATATACGCTAAATCGCTATCAAACTTCATTAGCGTGATTTAGACTTGTATGTTAATGCCGTCATTCAAAAGTTGCGCCATCTGTTTAAGATGTGTGGTACTATGTAGCGACATAGGTTGTCACAATGGTATTTTAAAGCCGATACCACACGGTGAAAGGCACCGTACAGGGAAATTGATAGAGTAAATAAAATACGTATTTTGTTACGTGTACGCACGCATTCGTATAAGTCAATTTTAAAAACCGATAAAACGCGTTCAGCTGTAATGTTCGCGTTCGCGCGAGGGTGGTAGGTGCACCATTGTGTGGCCTTCACATGACACTAAAGGGGTTTTCGAGTGTGCTTTTCAATTTGCCTCAACGATACCAACATAGAAATCCATTGGGCTACCATCGGAGTTTTATTAAAT
Organism: Thaumetopoea pityocampa; assembly: GCA_017165845.1. NCBI lineage: Eukaryota > Metazoa > Arthropoda > Insecta > Lepidoptera > Notodontidae > Thaumetopoea > Thaumetopoea pityocampa. The sequence continues at coordinate 12,526 of WUAW01019883.1, read as the reverse complement.
TAAATTTAAAAAGAAATTAATCTATTCCACTTATATAATAATATAATCCATAATAATATAATAATACTTATATAATAATATTATAAATGGGGATGTGAGTTTGTTTGTTACGCTTTCACACGTTAACTACTTAACCAAGCATCATGAAATTTTGTATACACATTGTCAGTCATACAGAAAAGGACATAGGGTACCTTTTATTCCGGAAGAAACTTCCTGGGATATGACATTTATTTTAGGACATCAACGCGAGTGAAGCTGCTGGTAAAAGCTAGTTAAATATAAAATTGCATTTGTCTGCTCCTTATATTTTTATGGTTCAACCATTGAGTCTATTATTGCTATTAATATGAACTTTGGTAACAACCGAGTCATTCGAGGTGGTGAACCTTTTCAGTAACGGTCAATTGCCTCTAACAGGAATTCACACACTTGCACTTGCTATGAGGTTTTCGTCAGCATGGTATTCTTCATAAACAAACTGATCGTACAACAAATTTTAGGCACAATGGAAATGGAAAATGAAAGAATGGGAAACTATGGAAACACAGGATTCAGGAAAGCCGCCATTATCCTTAAAAATGGTTGCTTTAATGAAACAAATATTCTATTCTCAATCAGTCTCAATAAGTGACTGTGAAAACAGCGTCCGATTACTTACAGTTGTTTAGGCAAATACAAAGACAATCAACTTTGCTTTGTACTAATAAGTGCTGAGATTATTTACCTGAATAAGATTGGATGCGAGGTGACGATGAGTTATTACTAGTACAGTGAGGACTGGGATTCTGGATAGCATATGTTCGAGAAGTGCCCTCCGTGAGCACACGAGAGGCGAGTCCTAGTCAGATCGGATCGGACCTCCTTCTGTAAACAGAAGTGTTGGTTATTTTAGTAAAGGATGTGGCCTGGGAGATATATTCCGAAAGGAAGCCGCAGATCGGAAAAGGGCCGTCAAAAGGGCCGGAGGTACAGTCCAACAGCCAGACGCTTAATACGGGCAATGTTCTCGAAGTTACGACGGAATAGGTACGTATACTCATCATTCAACCAGGTAGGTATAAACTTTGGAAAACGCATCAAATTCGGCTTGACACCATTAAGGAAATTAGATGAATCTTCTCGTCAAAAATACCACAAGGAATTTAATAAGGACAATATCATGGAATTAAATCAGTGCCTGTTGTCAGTGTTTTAAAATATGGCTATTAATTATATGTGGGTTTATAAGAAAGCTCAAGGATATTTAACGAACAACAGAAAGACCTATGCTCAGAGTTCCCTGTGAGATAGAATCCGTAATGAGTAAATCCGCAAGAGAACCAGAATCACCAATATAACTAAAGCGCTGAAGTGGCAGTGGGTTCATACACTTAGTTCGCAGAACTGATGGGCGTTGGGGTCATTAAATATTGGAGTGGTGACCCTGAATCAGAAAATGTTGTATGGTTCGACCACCAATTTCCGGTCGAAGGCAATTGATGGCAGCAGGTGGCTCATAGCCATACGGTCTGGTGATTATTAATGGATGCCTATATCCAGCATCCAGCAGTGACTGTCATCGGGCTGATATGATGACAATGATAATGTAGAAAAAAAATATAGAAGCACTTAATATGTATTCATATCTATTGTCTCTAAGCATTTCTCTATTCCTGGCCAAATCAAGTTCGTGTAATAGTGAAACTTTTTTTACAATGGATCCGTTCAAAAACCTCTCGCATCGCGTACAGAGTGCAACGGAAATGAAACGGAGCATGTGTCGATGAAATCGGCCAACGAACTATTGTCACGTGCTCAGGGAAAAAATTTCACATTTCAGAACGTACCGACACTTGTCAAACGTGGCGGGAATTTAGAAATAAACATCTAAATTGAAAACAGGAAAGTTGAAATATTTGCGCACGGTCATTGGAAAAAATTTCTAGATCGTAAAAGGAATATTTGAACCGAAGATAGAATTTACCTATTATTATAATCTTTTTGCATGAACTGAGAATATGATAATAATTGTTTTACGTGTAGGTTAACGGTACATTAATGTACGATGGGAGTAAGAACGGAACGTATGGAATGAAATGTAAGGATGCTGAACGAAAAGGAATGATGTAATAGAGATAGAATGAGAATGGCATCTGAGAGGGAAATGTTGGAAACATTCCCCATGTTCGAAAAGTGGTTGGAAATTAGCGATAATTTGCCGGGCTGCTTCTGAATTTCTGATGGAGAAAAAGAAAACACCTTTAGAATTGATGTGACAAATCAAAATTTTGTCAAATTGAGTTACATATTAATAAAAACATCTAAAAAAAAAATATTAGTGAAAAAACAAAAACCCGACTGCGTGAAAAATTGTAAATTTAAATTTTTTTTTTTTT
>WUAW01019871.1:153-10741 GCA_017165845.1 Thaumetopoea pityocampa | reverse complement strand
GATGCATGTTAATACAATAAATTTATTATATTTTTAAATAGTTTTGTATTATAATCTGTATTTACAATGTATGTGTCTATTAGTCTCACTAACAGATGTATCCTCTTTTCTAAAGTAGCTATAGATTTTAATAAATACGCTGTTGGACATTGCTATTTTTGACGCATAAATCGATTTTCTTTATTTATTTATTTATTCTTTATTGTACACAAACAGATAAATACATTATTACATAAGAAAAAATTTATGTACAAAGACGAGCTTAACTCAAAAATGAGTTTTCTTCCAGCAAACCTTAGAGTGTAAAAATATTTGAGATAAGAAAGAGGATAGGATCTAGTGTACTCATACAGAAACATACACACACATACATATATACAAATACCGAAACACCAAAATACTTACATACATATATCACTTTCAGAGAAAGTGCTCCTTAACTTTTTTTTTTGAAAACAGAGAAGAGCTATCCTGAATACAATTAGGAATCTTTATTACATGTATGAAAATAAGTCATTTTTATTTCATATTGAGTAATGAGAAAATATTGTATTTATTTATAAAATTCCAGTCCATAATTAATATCTCATTTTACTTTGCTTATCAGAAGTTGCTATTTTTTGAAATAATAGGCTCATATAATATTCGTGCGTCTGTACTGATCGTGTAATTTCTGAACAAGTTGACTGATTGCATTCATATTCAACACAATTCATTTGTTTTGTCAATAGTGTTGCCCAAAAAACACTCTTGTGGTCTTGCATGCAAGACTTGCAGAATGATAGATAAGATACTATCAACCTTTATCTTCACCATCACATAACGAAGTCGCGGGTTTTAACTAGTTCTATATAAACACTGAACAGTACTTTATCACTTGTTAAAAGTATAACCTAGTTCGATAAGTGTTGATTAGGTCTGGTAAGACTTGCGAGACTCTTGCGGTAAGTGCAAGACTGGGTATGAATGAAAAATACTAAATCAAATTTACTAGTGCAAGACCAAAACTGGGCGAATCTCGTCTCTGTCTTGCATAGATAACACCATTAAAACCTGATTTAGTGATGCAAGACTAAGACTGGGCGAATCTTGTGTCTATCTTGCAATGGCAACACTATTTTGCAATAGGACCATTGTAGCTTTACCTGTATACGATAGATGACACTATTTATCATGTTATTATTTTCATAAAAATCTACGCCAGTATTACATAGTCTGTAACTAATAATTATGTAATATTAATCAATTATTATTTATCTATTTAATATCACCATTTGATAAGAGTATTAAATATCATAAGACAACATAATACAGGCCTAATTTTTTAAAGTACATTTATGCAGTTTTTATTAATATAGTAACTTGAAATATAATATAAATAATAAGGAAGTTTGCGTTTAAAGTAAAAATCAGTATTAGTCTTTAATCAACCATTACCATTTTATATCAGTAATCTTTTTACAAAAATATTTAATGAAACAACTATTAAAGAACCAAAATCACCATGGCAACCATTTCTTCATAAAGTCTATCACTGACTCGTATTAAAACTCCTTGGTTTTTAACACATTATAATTAAATCTGTTAATTCCAAAACAATTTAGAATTCTCTGTGAATTGCACTTGCAGAGAACCAAATCTCGTTTCATTAATGAAAATCGCTCTTGATTCTATTATATATAGATTTTAGGATATTATGTGTACATAGGTGGGATCTTCAAGTACAAATCTTCAAAGTCAAATTATTAATCGCTTTCGTGTGTCTACAGTGTTTTAATAGTAAATTATTAGTTAGGGTGACAATATTAACAAGTAAATTTATTACCTTGTATGTACCCTTGTAACTAGACTATGACATTGCAAGTGGGTTGCATTCGTGACATAAAATATGACATGAGATATTCATCACGTAAAAAATTAAAGATTTTGATATTCTAATATCAGCATCCCTCCTTTAACAAGTAATATCCTTTCTGTCTAAATCCTTAGTGCCCAAAGTGGTCCAGGTGGACCCCCAGGGGTCCACGGGAGACTCAACGGGGATTTACGTTGGCATACGCAAATTTTCATAGTTAGATTTAATCTTCACACTTTTTGTCGAGTTTTGGGAATATGATAGAAATGTAACTGCGGGGGGTCCACCGGAACCAGCTAAATTTTGAAAGTAGTCTATGAGAAAAAAAATCTGGGAACCTCTACTCTAAATCATTAATGCCTAAAGTGATCCTCCAGAGGTCGATGATGTTTTCACTAAAATTAGAAATTTAAATATTTCAAAGTGAGGACTACCATAACAGCAATCAAAAACATATTTGAAATTGATGAATTTACAAAATTCAATATTTACTGAGGAGGGGATCTACTCAAAACCAAAAAACATGACAAGTGGTCCACGAGACAAAAAGTTTGGGAACTTCTGATCTAAATATTGCCTGGAATAGATCACTTTGTACAATTGTAGAATTCTAGGATTTTTTTCGATATATATTTGCTTTTGATGTGCAAATAAAGTGTTATTCTATCTATCTTGAAGTATGCAATTATATTTATGTCGCTCATCCAATAGTATAATGACGTAATTTCAAAAAAGTTAAAATTTTATTTTGTATTTAATTCGGTTGATTTGTTGTTTAATATGGATTTTTTTCGAGAATGCTCAAATTATTAATAATAATTTATAAATAAATTATGAAATATCATGATAATTGATATGATTTACAAAATGGGTATAATCAAATTTTAAACTGAAACGCTTCTTCTGATAAATTACAAAAATATAATTACGTCATTGTTCTATTGGATGAGCGATGTATACTCTAAGGTAAAAGGATTGACGAAGCAAATTTATAAGATGAGTTTGAGTGGGCAAATCGATAGGAGTCGATCCAGGCAAATGTATCTCGATCAAATCTAAATCAACAAAAGCCAGGTTAAGAGTACCTGCAACCGATGAGCTTGTATGAAAGCGTTTATGAATGTAGAAAAAGCGAAGTAAATGTATCTCAGGACCAGAGCAAGTGGAAATACCTGGTCTCTGCCTACCCCAGCGGGTAAAAACCGTGACTGTATGTATATAAAGTACTAGCGCTGGGACTACTCCTGAGGATAGAGTTGTTATGCTCGTTGTACCAGTAACTTGTACCAGTAAGTCCCCATGACATATCATCTAACCAGAACACAACAGCGCTTGAACACTACCTTCCCAGATGATATATAATTATGTTGGAAACAAAAATAAATTTATATTATTATGTTAAGAAACAATCTCTCATCCAAATATAGGCGAGGATAAAGATAAAAACGTTATTGTTTGTATATGTGAATCACGAAGCTCTCATAAATATTTTCGTAAACCCAAAATAATAAGGAACCCACAGAAAACGTTTTCAAAATTTTAAGCACAACGTTGGCGTGTAAAGTTAAATAAAATATTCGGTGGAATGAAATTAATGTTGCTACTTATAAGTTGACAAGACCCAGATTACACATTTCTCTGACCATTTACTGTATAGAACAAATGAAAGCTTTTTATTATTATCCAATGTTATAAGATTAAAAACTTTAATGTTTATTGATTAACATTTTATTGTACTAGTCACATAAGAATTATAAGTACATATTGATTATTAAATGCGCACATAAATACAATCTTTCCGTATCAATACCTGACTTAAAGTCAATACTTTGACCTTGATTGAGAACCAATGTTCTCAATCTTATTTTGCCCACCGCCCACTTTGAATTTTTTTTCTAGAGCCCCCAAATTTTTTAACATCGCCAATGGAGCGTTTTCGCACCCTTGATACCCAACGTGGTCTATACGTCCTGCAAGGAGTCCACACCAACTCTCGAAAGCACATTTAAAGTAGTTATATTTACAAAATTCAATGTTAATTAACCAAGGGAGCTACGCAAATTGGTAAAACATTGCAAGTGGTCTACAAGTCCAAAAGTTTGGGGACCTCTTATCTAAAGGTTGTCTGGAAAGGTTCGAATATTGCGATAAGACCGTCCGATGTAATATCCATTCCTTATTTATTTTACAATTTATTATATTAGAACGCAACACGATTCTATCGACGAGTATCTACAAAATTTGATATTATATGATGTTGATTTATCGATAGCAAAACTATTGGCACTAATTAGAAAAAAAATCGTTAACTCAATATTAAAATTATCTTGGAAGAATAAAACAGATCTTCCCCGATTCTTCTACTAGTCAAGCACTCTTAAGTTATATAAAAGTAGTTAACACCGCGTTTTAAGCCTAGTATCTTTCAGTACATATAATCAATCAAAGTTCAATTTGCCTGTCCGACTGTCATTTGTTTACTAACTCTTAGACTAAACTTCAATTATTTAATCAAATAACAGATAACTATTAATTCATTCAATCATTATATTATAACGTCATTGTCGATAGAATCATGACGAGAAAAAAGAAATAGAAAATAGAAAAAAATCCATATGTGACTGATGCAAAGTGACTACAATCTTTCTTCGTCAAGTCGAAGGTAACAATGACAATTTTATAATTACTATAGTCTTAAAACAATTTTATGATCATAAATGAAAATAATTTAATGAAATGAATCACAATGGTGGTAATTCTGCGATAACTGAACTTAACTAAATTTAGTCTCTCTCTATATTTTTCTAATGTCAAACGCCAAAACGAGATATCAACAATTTTAGCGAGCATCATCCTACTTTTCTGTTGCATTTTTGCATATATTTAGTCGTCACGTTCCGAGAGCACGTTTAAATTTGTATGTAGAACTTAATTTTGACATGTCTAAACTAAATTGACAGCGCCAAAATTATTGCGATCTCGTTTTGGCGTTTGGCATTAGAAAAAGACAGCCGAACTTAAATTTAGCTAAGTTTTATTGCAGCAGAATTACACTAGTATTGTCTTCTATCTATTATCTATCTATACCATTATAAAATTGTTAAATGTCAAATTTTCAAAAATCAAAGAAATTCAAAAACAAACTACTCGATCGACTAAATAAGTGCTTCTTAAGCCTAATCTGTCGATGTTTGTTTGTTTGTTCGGGCTTCACGCAAAAACCAACGGGTAGATTTTGATTAAACTATTACAGTCTTAAAGGTACTATTCCGACTTAATTAATAGGGTATGTTTCATCAAAATCGATGCAGTAAAATTAGAAGATACAGCTTGATACCTGTTTTAGTAGCTGCCGCTTTGGTACGAGACGTCAAGTAAAAGTGATTCTTAGACTTTTTATATAAATCTGTAATTCTGTCGGGATTGCTTATGTTGCGAAAAACTGACATTCGCGCGGGCGGAGCCACGGGCAAAAGCTAGTATTAAATATTTTGAAGACAGAACAAACAGAAGATGTTCCTTGTATACCAGAATATTTCGCTAAATAGTACCAAGTATCCTAAACAAATGGTACTGTTACAAATATCACAATCAATTTCTGTTGTATCTGACGTAATTTATACCCAATTCTGATGTCATGATTGACTTTCATCCATTCCAACTTTCCCGACCTTTAATGTCAGATGTACGAAAAATATATAAAGAAACTGAATTACGAATGTGAAAAAACCCAAAAAATATATTTTAAAAAAAAATACACGCATGGCAGGATAGCTTTGGAACCTTTCAATTCAATTATTACCTACTTTCAAACGTCCAAATTATTTACAAAAATGTAAATACATACAATTAAAGAACCGGTGATAATACAATAATTTAATACATAAAGCGTGTTTACCCCAACCGCTTTCCTTTCTTTCCTTTGGTTTTTAATGCTTTTGAACCTTAAAATGGCGGCGTCGTGGTTTGCCACCCGACACGTCTCGTTTCCCGCGGGGGCGAAAAGTGGGCTACGGCTATCCAGCTTGCTTGTAGCAGGTGGAAAGAGGTGGTATCTGCCTATCTCAATTTTTCGATAGTATGGTGGTCAGTGTACCCGCCTGTAGCGCGGGAGACCGGGGTTCGATTCCCCGCCGGAGAGCCAGGGCAAAGGGCGTGAGTGTGTGTATGTATGTGTGTATAAAGCGTGTTTTTAAACAATTTAATTATATGTTAGTTTTTAAAAATACATATAATTTAATTCTCGGAGTAGAATCAATACGCCAGTCGTAACACCCGCCAAATCAAAAGATCTTTCTTCCATAAATACTCACCGCATAGTGAAGTATTTCCATCAAAACTTATGAACTAAATCCATTATAAATGAAGATTATTCTAACGAGCTATTCTTGCTACTATCTAGAATAAATGCTCCCTAATGACAGAAGATGAAGTTTCTAGCCTTTCAGATCTCGTAAGATTGCCATGTTTTTGAAATTCCTCGGACAGAAAAATTCCAGAATTTCTAGATCTAACATAATAATTTTGTCTGAAGAATGAAGAATGGTGTCTAAGTATAATAAAGGATTAAAAAATCAATTGTACAGGTGCAATATATTCAGTCGATAATATCGTAAGCTATAAAATTAATAAATTATAATACTATCCTATGAGAAAGATATTTGCTGCTGCATCTACTTCATTGTCTGCACTACTAAAACTACCTAAAAGTTGACTAGTAGAGAATGCCCGTGGCATTAAGTCTGCCTTTACATATATAATGTATGAATTATAAATAAATAAATATTACAAATCAAAATTATGCATTAATAAATTGTAAGAAACAAATACATTTACAAAAAGTCTAGAGAGACGTACATTTTATATTAAAAAAATTCAATATTCAACGGTTTTTCAGGAAAAAAGATAATAACTACTTAAAATTATCCTACCAATGTAATTATATCCAGTCATTTATGTTCCATGCTACGTTTGTCTCTCTGTCTGTCTCTTAATTACCTCTTTCCACCTCAACCGTTGAACAAATTTGAAATTTTGCAGGAGCAATAGTTTAAACGCTGGTCTTAAACTGATTGAGCCGAAACTTGTTACAAATTTAGAATTGTGGTTATATGATCTGAAAGATAGTTTTTATTAAAACATTTTGCCAACGAAGCCGCAAAAAATTAAAGAATATAAATACCTTGTCACCCTACGCCTATACAAGTACCGTAGACCGCGATACCTTTTCATTATAAAGGTGATGGTACATTAGAGCGGTTATCGCTCGCATGCGCCTCATCAATCTTGCTTTCGGCCCGCAGGTGACGCGGCCTGTCACTCGATTCTATTCAGCGTTGAATTTCTGTAGGACACATTCAGTACGGACGGCATTTTTATGTAGGTCGTGCGATGTGGGCTATTGAGCGTTGTTACGATCCTGTGCCCATCCTGTACCCATGTTTTTATGTATTTTGTTGTACCTAGATATGTTTTTCATCTATTTTTTGTTGTGAACAGACCGGTGAGCGCCCTAGTTCATACTTCCTTCCTGCCAAAACATCGTAATATGCATTCGAGTCCTTGTAAGATACCAGTTGTCGAAAACACATTTGACGGTGATGAGTTTGCAAAAATACAATATTAACTAAGCAGGGGACCTACCCTAAACTGAGAAACATAGAAAATGGTCTACGAGACAAAAAATTTGGGAACCTCTGCAATAAACAGTGTATATTTTATAACACGAGTGTACAAATAATAATAGTAATATAATATTAATGATTTATTTCTCACCACAACTAAGTACGATAAAATAAATAACTTAGACCTAGCTTAACAATACTGGTTGTAGAAGGACTGGTGCCTGTGCTGGGTTTAGTGTGAACCTGTGGTCACCACTCTTAAAAACATTGTGACGGAAGTACGATAGGCAAAGTAATAACAATACATTAGATGTCAGTAACTAGAACATGTTTGCGTGCCTGATTGGGTGTGTGTGAAATAAAAAAATATATAATTTTGGATCTGTAGTGCTGGACTAGAATCAATGTACGAAGTAATTTAGATGACAAGACCAGGTCTTATTAAAATTATACAGTAGATTGAAATTTTATAACGTTGCTAATATTTTCAAAGAATATTTTATTTTGAAACATCAGTAAATAGATTAATGAAATTAAGTCAAACATAATTGCTATTTGAAAGTTAACAGCGGCTTTTTAATGACGACTATTTATTAGGATAGTGTCTGTAATATTAATATATTTTTATACAATATGTTATTTTTTCTATACTATTATAAAATTGTTAAATGTCAAACTTTCCAAAATCAAAAATATTTAAAAATGAACTACTCAGATCGACTAATTAAAGGCTTCTGAAACCAAATCCGTCGATGTTTGTTTGTTTAGTTTTTCGAGCTTCACGCAAAAACCAGACGGTAAATTTTGGTTAAACGGTTATAGTCTTAAAAGTACTATTTCGAATTAAATACTGCAGCATGTATCATCAATATTGGTCTAGTACGAGAAGAACTGAAGATACAGCTTGATCCCTGTTTTAGTAGCCGCCGTTAAAGTACGAGAGCTTAAGTAAAAGTGGTTCTTAGGCTTTTTATATAAATCTATGATTTAAGATTTCCCATGTCGCCGAAAACCGACATTCAGGCGGGCGGAGCCGTGGGCGAAAGCTATTATATAACATTATTTTTTTTTATGTAACAAATATATTATTTTACTAATCGAGCTTACCATTTTGTAATGTACAAATATGAAATTATTATATTTTGACTATTTCCAAGACAAAATATGTTGTACAAAAATTATATCATTCCTCGAATTTAATTTTGTCAAGGCATAAAATAAAATTGGCTACGAGCGCCGTCTCAACTATGCAAACACCTCTTCATTAGGGTCATCTAAAAAGGCCTTTGTCTCAATACAGTCGGGCCCTGAAGTGAGCGGTTTTATCTATGGAAATATATATTGGTAGGTATTAATTTGTATATAATTTTTAGTATTTATTATTATGAATATTATATGGTTTTAAACGAAGCTATTCTAAAGCTACACAATTATTACAGCCCTCCCGCTAGTCGTAAGTATATATCTCTCCTGAATATTCAAAATGTATGAAAAATTTAGGTATATTCATACTGTAATCTATCATGGAATACCAAATTTCAGTATAAACCACAATTAGTCATCACAATCTCTTATTTCGATCGATTCTTATTAAGATCGCTGGGTCTCGCTGGATGCAGGTGGCTACGGACCGGTCGCGCTGGAATTCGATTGGAGAGGCATATGTTCAGCAGTGGACAGCGACGGGCTGAAATGATGATGATGATGATGAATCTCTTATTTTATGAGGACGCAATGAGGAACTCTAGCATTTTTCACTTTTTGTTTTGACTGGTAGAAAATGCCTAAGACATTAAGTCCGCCGTAAATAAAGAAATAAGTAAATAAAACTTATAAAATTGCGGCCTTGTGGTTTGCCACCTGACACGTCTTGTTACCCACGGGGGCGAAAGGTGGGTCACGGATAGCTATTTTGCGACATTAAACGACAGTAGCATGTGGAAATATGTAGTCTCTTTCTACCTCAATTCTTCAGTCGTGCAGTGGTCAGTATCACCGCCAATCAGGCGGGAGATTGGGGTTCGACTCCTACGGTACGGTACGGTCCTACTGGGTTTGACTTCCGACAGGGAGCCAAGGAAGAAAGCGTTACTGCATGTATGTATGCATAATCTCTTATTTTCCTCTTAAACTATGCTGATATAGTAATAAATAATCGGTCTCTGTGGTAACATAAAGAATAAAGAATATATATAATTAAACAAATGGCGATTCTAGTTAAATCCAGATCAGAATGAATTGCGAGGTAACAATTTTATCATTTCATTACCGTTAAAAAAAAGTATTTTACAACCACCAATCATTTTTCAGCTCTTAAAATTCTACCGCCGTTTTTAGGGCCACATTCACGTCTTCCATCAAACAAAAAAATCAACAGGGAATATAAATATTTTTCAGCGCGTGACTCCAATAAAAAAATGGCAGTTTGCTAGAACAATAAAGATGTATGAACGAATGAATTTATATAAGAGCGAATGATATTGTAATGAACGAATGATATTTAATTATTAGTAACAATTACGCAATACCTTGCTCGTAGTGTAATTTTTATTTAACCGCATGGTTAAATAAACAACCTAAATTTTAAAGATATTGCATTAAACTTCAATATATTACTAGCTTTTGTTCGCGGCTTCGCTCGCGTGAATGTCGATTTTCCGATACATGGGAAATTTCAAAACAATCGTTTATTATGTAATATAATGTAATATAATATAAAAGCCTTTTATCCACTTGTACTTGAGCTTTCGTACCTTAATGGCGGCTACTAAAACAGGGATCAAGTTGTATCTTCAATTTTACTGGACCGATTTTAATTAAACGTGACGCAGTATTTAAGTTGAAATAGTACCTTTAAGATGTAATAGTTTGACCAAATCTACCGACTAGTTTTTGCGTAAATTTCTAACAAACAAATAAATATCGATTGATTTGGTTTCAGAAGCTCTTAGTTGATCTGAGTAGTTTTTTAAATATCTTTGGTTTAAAAATTTGACATTTAACAATTTTATTATAGTAATAGATAATAGAGGAACAGAATACTATATAAAGCGCAGGTCCGATCCTGTATGGAGTACTGCAGTCACGTATGGGCCGGTGCTGCAAAATG